>KK499778.1:1452861-1470896 GCA_000688715.1 Glossina pallidipes
AATTTTGACTTAAATCCCTCCGAGACTTCGTTTTATAGAATTCTGTTAAGGGCTTAACAGAGCTGTGTAAAGAAATTTTGGTTCGTGTCTTTGCTAGTTATATCTAAATATAACTTCACACCCTTTGCGCTTTCTACCTTTACTTTCGGAACCGCAAAATGGATGATGCCCCATATTATATGTTCAATTTTTAATTTAGTGCATAAAATTTGAAATTTTGTAATATTTAAAGCTTATCGTTGCACAATAAGTGACTACAGGGACAACCGACCCTTCGGTGGTTGACATGAAAATCCAATGTTTTAAAAATTCTGATGATGCTTCCACCAAAATCGAGGATAACCAATTTTTTTCTTGGGCAATCAATTCAATGCCCATGGTAATCATTAAAACTTAGATACCTTCAGGTACAGTGAGTTGCTTCGGATGAATTGTAACATCGAAAAGGACTAGAAATAGATGTAGCGTTTAGTAAACCGATCAAGTCGGAATAATTTTCTGCCATTGAAGGGTCGCAATATTTGGTCCACAAACGAACCGTCTTCAAAATGGATTAATTAGATCGATCTATTTTTGCGATCATTCCCGATACGATGCTTCATTTTATTAGACGCGTTATATGAAAGAAATGTTCGCAAATTGCAAAATTTCCCAACACACAAAAATCGCTAAGTAATGATGTTTCCACATTCTGAATCGACGTAAGAATTGTGCATCGGACGTTTTTTTCTTTTGATAATTGTTCCCATTAAAAATAAGCCCTTATTTCACCACAAAGCTTAATTTTTAATATTTTATCGTGGAAGACGGTCGAAGATAGTTATTTAAAATATAAATTTATTGCGCTATACTTGAGCCGTATAGGTTTAATAGGTGCGGATTCCTTAGGAAAAGACTAGATCTTCATATGCCAGCAAAGTCTAATTGTGAATGTTTTCACGACGGCTATAGGTGACGAATAAAAAAATCTTTGGCACGACCTTGACAAGAAGGGTATAATTTTCGCTATTTTATCAAATTTAGAGCAACACTACGCGAAGTATTGTAAGGTATTCAATGATCGACTCTGTCCACTGACGATATTTTTGCTTGTTTCATCTAAATTGTCTAACGGGGAGAGACAAAACTTCTGTGCTTAAGCTTAACAAAAATCTGATCACAAAACAAAATTAAAAAGTTATACCTAACTGCAAGCGAGTCTTCTTTACCCATCATTTTTATTTTAGAAAGAAAGCAAAACAATTAAGGAAAGCAAATATTGATACTGGATGACTCTGGTCGATTTTTTCCACTTTGGGCAAATGCTGGAAGGTCACCCACAGATGGACACAGGGAAAATTGCATCATTCTATCTGTTGTAATGCGATCATCAAAATTTTGTGCTTAGTGTGCTTAGTTCAGGTGGCACTGTAGGTGTGTTCGGTGACCAATTTGGACCATTTCGCTAAAACAAACGTTAAATGAAGCCATTACAGATATATATCACGCTCGATGAAAAAATATCCTGACAATCTCTCTCTCTCTCTCTCTCTCTCTCTCTCTCTTTCTCTCTCTCACTCTCTCTCTAAAAAAGACTTGTCGAGCGTGACATGCATATCGCGTGTAATGGAATTTGATAAGTGAATAGCTTGAGTGAAAAACTGATATCTCGACATGAGTACTGGCTCAGTGTGATGTTTTCGAATGGACAGTGTAAACTTGTTGTCTGCCAAAAAGATCCCCGTGACCCTTATGTTTGACGATTACATCCTTCATTTTAATATGTTGTCATGTTTAACGTAATTAGTGACATGTTCTTTTCCTTTCAAGCTACACACGTATTCGACTTAATGTTGCGTATTTACCAAGGTCTTATGTTCTTTGTGATATCTTTGATTTTTTCGAATATTGCAAACGATATCACTTATTGAGTGCATATCCTCCTAGGATTTCGCAAAGAATAAAAAAAGAAAAAGTATTTTCAAATGCCTTGAAGACCAAGAGATGGTTTTCTCGTCTTACTCAGTAAATTAGGTAACAAAGTAGTTTATGGCTGGGATTTTCTTTTCCAGGAGAAGATATTTTATATATATATATATATTATATATATATATTATTTTTTTTTTGTTTTGCGGTAAATATTAGTTTTTCTTCTATAAATGTTTTTAAACTACAAAAGTTGCTTTAGCTTTGCTTTCAAAGTTTTTCTTTTAATTGCTGTTAACTTATATAAACTGTTACAGCAAAAGGCATTTGGCATATGCTAGTTAAGATTTACACACCTAACAGTAGTAAAGATGGGAGAGTCGAAGTACCAGTAAAATGTGTAAAACTAACATGAAGTTTAAATCTCATAACTTATAAAGGAACATTTTTAGAAGGACTTTCAACCAAAAGCAAAAGAACAAGACTTCCTTCAAGATTCATGCAGCAAGCAAGCAAGCATATGATTTATGTATCACAGAAAACTAACTGTCTATATGTTACATAATTCATATATGATTTGCATCATTCAGCAGCATAAGCGTGATAATCAAATCTCTAAAGCGCAGCTAACTCTTATTTATTATTTCTCTTTTCCCTTCGATCAAGACAGAGCTGATGATGTCTGTATTCAGGCAGCCGTCTTCAGTCTGCTGCAATGTCTGTGTCGACACATTTCAAATGATCCATACATTGTGTGTCGATGCTAAGCGCAAATCGTTGACAATTCAAAAGAAAACAGTTTTCATGACGTTTTAACCGCTTTATCTGAAGGCGTGCGTATATAATAAATGACCAATAAAAACAAATACGGACGATTAGTAGGAACATTAATATTTTTCTATTTTTTATTGCATTAAATTTTCATTTTTAATGTTTTATGCATTTCTGTTTTCAACTTTCGATTATATCTACATTGCAATGAAATGACAAAAAGCGGATGTTTAACTAGCCTCTCTTCATTACTTAAGCGAATGAAGAAAAGCTTTTTTCATCGTTTATTTACATACGGTTGGTTATGAGTTGTGATAAGATAAAGAGTCAACAAACTAAAATCTTCAATTACTCTGTTAACTAACTAAGCTCATCATTCGCTATTTAATAGTTTGTATACGTGTATGTATGTATGTACGTATGTATGAATGTATGCAATGTAATCCACGTTTTATTACCACTTCTCGAAATAATAAAAGACTGTTCGAAATTTTTAGTGATTTTACTTAAACTCAGAAAAAGAAACTACAACTCTCGCTTACTCTACTTCTTCGCCTTCTTATTCTTGAACGACTAACCAAAAATTGTCTAAATGTTGAGCACATACAAACAACACGATGTGAATGAAAAGTGCAAGGAAAAAGAAAAGCGAACTTTACAAGGGTGGAACGAAAAGGCAAAATGTTTTTAAGCGTCTTATAGTGGCTCTCTTATGCCTTACAGCAGTTAATGTTGGAAATTGAGTTTTGTGTACTTAACAAATATTTATTATAAAAAATAAAAAAAATCAAAAAAGGAAAAAAGAAAAAACCGCACGAAACATTTACTTAGGAGTGGTATAGTCGCACTATTCACTAAAATACTCGAGCTAAGGAAACTAATACAAGGCAATAAGAGTTTTTTAAAAGAAAAATCACATTTTTTTTTTCTGTTTTTTTATAAAAATTTTAGATTCAAATGCAATCACATATATATTGGCATGTTTTTCAGTTAATATTAAAATTAAACAAAAGCGTATAAAATTCCCTAAAAAAGCTGATAAACGCCAATTGAAACTTTTGCTGTTAACTTTTATTCGATTCAATAAAAGTCAATGGAAATAGTGGCGTATCCGTTAGTTTCTTTCTTTTTCTTCTTAACATTTCAATGATTGGATTTACAGTTTTTCCCTACTTTGGACTTAAGCTTGTAAGTTCATTTAACTGCGGCTACTTATCCATCTAGCGATTAGTCTGTCTTTCTCTGTTCATTTTTCGTGAAAACTCTTGAGGCTGCAAAAATTGATGCAATTGGGGAACGAGATGTGCAATTGAAAACTTTAAAAATGCAACTTAGTTGTGGCCGTAACCCACTCATAAGTATGCTTGTCAAATTCATACTGTTATGAATACAGCCAGGAACAAATAAATAACACACATCTCCGCATAAGCGTAAAAACGAACGAAAGACTTATTAAAAACTTTTAAAAAAAATAGTTTACTCCTATTTTTCAGTGTCTTTTACAAATTAAAAAATATATATGTAACTTGAACTATTAAAAAAAAAACAAAACACAAAAATACCAAAGAAAGTGCTTTGGACATAAAAATTGTGCAAAATTCCTTGTGTGAAGAAAGAAAGGAGAAAAGTATAATTTTTGAATATATTGTGCCTCACAAGGAATTGACTATTAACGCACGTGGCCCACTCGGTATAAATTGTGGCTTGTGTTTTCTCTCGCTTAATATAAAGCTTTTTGTGTTTTTTTTTTTTTTTTTTTTTTTTAAATAGAATCAAGCTCATCACTTTTTATCTGAATAAATAAATAAATAATCAAGAGCTTCCCCGCAGTCTAAACTATTTTTCGAGAGCACTAATAATGTATTTTCAACACGTTCACGGACGTGAACGCTATAGCATTCATTTTCATACTGATGCAAGATGACGTGAATGCTACAGCATTCAAATTTTAAAACCAATTTTTGTTCATTTCATTTCATGTAACCTTAAGTTTTTTAAGTTGAAAAATGTGATATATATTGTCGCGGATGCTATAACATTCATTTCATATAACAGTTAAAATACGATGTTCTGACTACTCTTATAATATATGTATAATCAGATTTTGGATATTACAACTAGTTTCAAAAATAATTGCCTGTCTATTTTTGCAGCTCTCTGAAATTTTTGTTGTCCGCGAACGTATTAAGACAAACGAAGCAGAATATTTAATTTTACTTGATTGCAATGAAGTTTTCGCAAATTTTTTTTTATTTTTCTTTTTCATCATATTTCTACGACCAAAGAATTTTCAGCTCCTTGGGGTTGTTCTTATCCCAGCAATTTTTCCGTTTCAATTACTCTAATTAGGAACATTTTAATGGGAAATGTATTTTTCATGATAAAATGTGTACTATTTATTTAACCATGGCTGTATGTGCCTCTCATCGAATATTATCTCTTCTCTGCGAATTAGATTTGTTCAATTAAAATCGGTAGACTATACTGAAAGCAGACTCAACGATGGGTGTGAAGCTAGGAGGAAAAAATACTTGTAATCGTAACATTTTATAGCATGCACCTACCCTACGCCGTTTGGAGCAGCCACTGAACTGCAAAGATCCTCTGACAGATAAACTCAGTAAACGGATGGAACTACTCTTTCCTTCTGAAATGGATAGATACGAATAAATCTGCATTGGGAAACGCTTTGTTTTTCTTTTGTTTTGCTATTGAACAAGTAAATATTTACTCTACGATAGGCAGTTGCATTGCTCAAAGCATTGTTCTAATGTTTCCCGAGAAGTTGTTCCTTCATGTCTACAATTTCTATAGCAAACTAAGCGCAATTCGGTAAAAGGAAGGAAAGCAAAACAGTACATTTTTATTGCTTTTCAATAAATATGCGCTGAGTAGCGCAACTGAGAATAAAGGGTGACTATTGATCTTTTGCAAAATATCTTAAGATCTTAATCGTGTAGAAGGAAAATTTTGAATTTTGACCTAACTCAAGTCGTAGCGTTACGCTTTCAATCGATCGCAGTTAAATTCGGGTTCATGTTACGAATTTTTCCCAAACCATGACGCTTCTCATAAAATCAACAAGCATTCTCAGTTTGTTTTTCTTACTCGAATTGTTTAAATAAATCTTTACAAAACAAAAATATAAATAAAAAATCGAATAAATGTAAATAATTATTTACTTTTCTCAATATACGGTCTCAGGCAAATAAGTAGCTAATACAAGCACAAAATGCTGAGAAATCCAAAAAAATATATATTAAACTTGATATCTCTCTATCTAGATATCTACCCCTTTTCCACATTTATAAGGTGTGCGTTCGTGGGATACTCTTTAAAATATTCAAATGCCATAGCTATAGTACCTGATGTGTATTATGTTTGTCAACGCATTTTAAATCCATCGTGAGTCTTAGAAACAACATCGCTCTGTCGATCAATGGGTGTGGCAATGAAACGCTTTCGTCTGGTCCAGTTGTACATTTGTGGAAATCACGTTTTTCTTCCTCTTTTTTTTTGGTTTTCTTAACCTAACCAATTGCTCAGAGAATGTCTGCTATACCCATAATATGGTTGAAGGTTAGAAAGAGGTGGGGAAAGACAAAGAAGCAGGGAATGGGTGCGTGCCCTATCGATAAATGTTATACGTCTTGCCATCAGCGATTGATCATTCCCTATAGCCGCGACCAAGTGTGCGCCATCGCCCCGAAATTCGAAGTCGCAGTATTCGCGATCCTTACCTACCCGACTGACTACTCATGCCGGTATCTTGATCTGAACTTCGAAACTCATGTCGATCCTTAGGTCAGTTCGCGAGTATGTATGTTGTCATGTGCATTAAGCTTATTTGTATGTGGTCTATGTCGGTGTCGTATGAAGCAATTACGTATTTACGCTTACATAGCATGTAATAAATGGTGAAATTTATGTATTTATTATTTTTGTTTTTAATTTTTATAGTTTTATTTATTGTACCATATTTAGGAAAAAAATGTTTACTTTGAAAAAAAGATGTATATAAATAAATGCAATTTGAGGATTAGAAAATATTCGGTTTAAGCTAAAGATAATTTCTTTCTTGTCTTATTTTTTTCGGTCGCTTTTTGGGTTTTTTGTTTCTGTACACAACAAGAAATGTTTACGAAAATACAGTCGTTAAATGTTTATGGATACATACGCACGTGTACATACAACATGTGTGCATGCTTTGTGTGCATTATAAACTCATCACTCGCAGACTTTTGTGATGATGGTTCACAATGAAAATTGAAAATAGGATGTTTGAACATGTACACACATTTACGCGCACGCACTCATTCGTTCAACTTTTGCATGCGTGTACTGTCATGAAGCTGACATTATGTAAATGAAGAAATGTTAACATTTGTATATTTTATACACAAACTTGTTACATATAAGCATGCAGGCGTTATACTGCATGCCATTAAGGGCGGAGATATTTATATTGTTTCTGTTGTATGGCAACATCCTTAAATAGCTTTATTATTATTATTCTTTTTGTGGGGTGTGGTGAAAAGAGGCACACGTGCATATTATAATTAAAAATCGACATGCATTGCAATTTCTCAGATTTCTTTTCTCTTTTTTTTTTTTTAAGGGTTAAATACACTCTAAATATTAAAAAGAAAAAAAAGCGGAAAAAATGCATTCGAGGACCTCGCGCGTGTTTTACATTTTGTATTAAAAAAAAAAAAAAAAATAATGCAAAATATCAGGATTAGAAACAATGACATAACAACTGATTGAAAAGAAAGTAAAAATAAACTTAGAATGAATTCCTTGTTACCTGGTACGCAATACAATTACTCCTTCAATTAGTAGAAGCAATGCAAATATCGCGGATTGATAAATGCACTTAAACAATAAGTGACAATTAAACAGTTAAGTCTGTAGGCTCCCTACTTGCCGTCATGACTTACTAAGCCTCGTTTTTCATAAGCGTCGGTCTTCCGGGATTATATTAAGGCGTGTCTTTAAATATTCTTTTCTTTCTTTGCTCACTTCGCCCGTCCGTCTGCGAAGAAATTGTTTCGGTTTTGAGAAGTGATCCCACATGTAGAAGCCACACAGTACAATATAACAATTTTGGAAGTTAATATGTCAGCCAAATTTCTAACAAGACGCTCCTGTGCACGTATAATGCAAACTAAACTGTTTTCGAGAAAACATAACTGTGATTATGTTTTCAGATCCAAAGCAGCTAAAATTAGTCCCTTAAAATTAGATAACGGTTATCAAACTATAAATTGTTGGATATTGCCGGTGTTGCTGATCGTAAAACGAATAGCGAAATAGTATATCCTTTTAAAAAGCGTAAGATTCTAGATTAGCTAAAGAAATTCGATTGGCAGTCGATAGCTAGCATTCTTGACTCATTTCAGATATTTAGAAACTTGGACAAGTCTCAAAATATATTTACAATAACAACTCTCTAAATATCCATGCATCCCGAAAATTGTATTTATGGAGTCAAGGAAGCTAAAGACCCTATCAAGTTCTGACTTCCCATGAACTATAAGCGGACTGTTTCGAGACTCATTTCCAATTGAAGAATACTTTGGGTCTTGTAAGAAGACTTCTTAAGCCCAGGGTCCTCAGTAGTTTCTCAGTAAATTTCGTCTTTGTAATCTTTAAATGTCACCCTAAAAGGTATCAATGCATAGTACATATGATGAACTAACTCTTCATATTTCTCATTACACAAGGCTATAGTGAACGAAAATCTGTTTAGCATTTAAATCTTACTTTCTTTAGTTACACCCATACTGGGTTGTTTTTTATCATTTCATCTTCTAAACCGTAGTTTCTCACTTGTTTATAACTTTGAATTGCCGGATGTTTGTACTGTATGAACATGTGCGTCGAACACGTCATAAAGTAAACATATTCTGGATATCGGATTTGAATATGTTACGTTACACTACGCATACTTCGCACCAATGGAAAAAAAGAAACACATGTAATGCCCACAATCTTCAATCAGATAACCACCGGACTCCGTTTACATTGGCCTTTTGCCTAGCCGCGAGAAATAAAGGCACTAGGCTTGGGATTGGCCTTGACTTGAGGTTAAAAACCGACTTGAGGTTAAAAACCATGTCCACGCGCAATCATCCAATAAATGATTAATGAATAGTTAATAATTTTATTTTCATGAAAATTTTTTCGTTTGCCATGTGTTATACGCCCGGGTCGTCACTACACAGTGATATACTTAGAAGTGATTACGTTTTAGTATCGATAGTTCCACATTTTACCCAATCTCAAGCAAACCGCCGGTATATGAATTCACTTGGACGATAAGCAGTTTGTGTCTGCAATTTTTTATTTTTTCATTCATTTAGCATACGTTCCATCAGAGTGAAGTGCGTATAGCCTTTATCCCAGTCTTTATCATTTGTCGCGTCTTTACGATGTGGTAATATGGGTCTTTTCCGCTTCAACGCAATTTCGCAATTAATTAAGTCATTAAGAAGTGCTTAAATATTAATTTTTTCCCCCTTATAATAAGAAAACACTCAGATTTTATTGTGTAGCTTGTGGTAGTTAAGGTGAATGCATCTCATATAGTGATTAAAAAGAAAAAACGCATCTCTTGCACAAGACTTCTCACCCGTTCTTCATGGAGTTATACCACGCGTATATCGCATGACATACTACCGCAACTACTTTAAGATAATCTACATGCAGTTATCGTTCCCGAAGTTCCATATTTTCCCACTTTCAAGTTAAACATACGCGGATCATTATTCCCTCTTTCATATAAGCTTGTCCAATCACCGCATGTATAGCGAGCACATCTGACTGCCTGGCTAAATGAAAAAAGAAATGAAATTGTAAGTCGTCGTTAAGTGTTCCTTAGTCTGTACATTCTTGAAACGCACTAACAGTTACGTTACATGTAATATATTGCTGTAAAGCTATGTGACTATATTCTCATCCTTAGTTCCGTAGTACTATAGAATCGAGTTTGAAACTTAATGGATCCGTTAATACGTAAATAAAATTTTGACATTTTGAAGTTTAAAAAAAATGAGTGAACATTTCCAAATCTTTACTCCAATCATCAGCGATGTCAATAACAAATAAATAAAGAATTTTGCAATGGGACCTTGTAGTATTGCTTCCCTATCGATAAGCATTCTAAACTCGGACTAATTTCAATTCCATTCGTGTGCTAGACAGTTATAGTGTTTTGAAGAATTTGACATATTTTGCAGACAAAAGGCGGGAATAACGTAATGAGAGAGAGCACCCTATCTCAAGAAGAAGCTTAGAGCATAAGAAATTTCTCTCGCTCTACGGTCGATTACGACGCCATCTCACGCACAAGCATATTAAACTTTATTCTCGAAGGCATAGATAACGCGCTATATACATATATAGTAACTTTTTGGGAAGAAAGGAAAAGTGGTAATAGTCATGTAGCGTATTAGAAAACTGTACCAAAGCTGTCCAAAATCGTTTTGTCATTTTTATGTGAAATGGAAAGTTTTATACTTTGGATAACGCGAAAATATTAAAAATAAAATACTCGTACTATCGTTATACATATATAAAGTTATGCACAGTTTATTTACGTCAACCAGACCCACTGACGGCACAATGTAGTTTCAAATGCAGACTCTGAACTCACTGGAGGTTGCAATATACGTTTTCAGTATTTCTCTTTCTTTTCTTTTCTTTTCTTTTAATTTTTTTTTTCTTGTTGTAAGGAATTTGTCGCATATTCTCGTCATAGTATTCTATATATTCAGCAGAGCAATGGCAAACGAGACACTAATGATAATAATGACAATAAATGTTCTAATTCTATTCTGCAGAATTTGTTTCCGTTCACTCTTTCATTTCTTTTCATATTATTTTTCTATATTTTTTGTTTTTGTTTTTTTTTTTTTGTTTTTTTACATAAAATGCAACGACAACGTTCGGTGGTATAATGAAATAAACAACAACGTTGAGGAGGAGGAAAGAGGAAAAGATTCTCTCAATTGTGTACAGAATGCAATGATTTTCAGATGCAGTTAGTAGTAAAGAGTAACTCTTCTCAGACAAACCACATTACAATTGGTTAATGATTTTTACTTAATATAGACATTTCTTCTATAGCGCACGTATATATATATATATGTATATGTATTTATATAAACGCACGTTTATATAAAAATAACTGAAGACTGACTAATGGCTGACTGCAGGCTTTATCATCTTTTATGTATCTATGTCTTTTGTTTTTTCTTTTTCGTTGCGTGTACATTTATTCCACTTTATTATACACTAAACTACTATTCAATGACATTTATACAATATATAGGCAACTAATACCATATTCGGTAAAGTATGTTTCGAGTAGAGTAAGTGAATAAAAGTTAAAGAAAGTGAAAATCGTAGTAATGTCAACTAAATACAGCGAAACCTGTTTAATAAGTAATCTTTGTTGTTGTTGTTGTTGTTGTTGTTTGTTTGTTTTCTCTCTTCTTCTTTATGCTTTTTGCTGCAAGTCACTTATGATTTCTTTATGTACCACAGTCATCTATGATACTGCTAAAGTATGAAGAGGTTACAAAAATTACTCATATAAGTTAATACTAAAAGATAGAAGTGAAAATTTCAACTTTGATCGATAAAGATAAGTTAACGTCCATGACAATGGACAAATCATATCACCTCAACAGATCAACTATAAAAACTCGAGAGAAAAACTTTAGCATTCGACCTACAATGACTAGAAATATCTCTTAAGCTCTTATAAGTTTAACCTGTAAGGTATAATGTCCGTTCGCTTATCACAGCTTGCTAGGCCCAACGTGAATCTGTTTTTCGGAAAAGCGACTTGCTGCAAATGAGAGGTAGATGAAAAAAGAAAAGTAAGCGAAAATTTAATAGATCGTCAGCAGTTCCTTCAAAAGCAAGCATTACTCACCTTAAAGTACAAGTTTATGCTATAAACTATATAGCGTATAGGGAACGTTTTTAGGGGATAAGGCAACGCGTGATTGTGTACTGCAAACAACAAGAGTAACAGGTTACGGCTGTTAAACAAAATCAAATTTAAGCTTTGACGCATTTCACAAAGCTAACGATAGTACAATAAAAAGCTTATCGTGTCGATCTGGGAATAATCGATAATCGTCCACTATATTTTCACATCATTGCCTTATTAGATTTGTTTATCTATCTATTTAGATTTCTACGAAATTATATAACAAAAAAACTTCTGTTTGTGGAACCGACTTGCCTCTATTTCCAGGGCGAACACTTAGAACAATAATCGAAATGCGTTCTGCAGCAAAACAACACATTTCATCCATCCTAATATGTAGTAGAAGGTAAGCAGTACTTTATTACTACAATTAGTTAATAGCTTTTGCTCCCATTGCCACAGCCGAATCAGACTTCTCATACTAATTTCGAATGTCAAACTACTATTGCTCGGCAAGTTTTGTCGAAAAATTTGGAAAATTTCAGTTTTTCTCAAAGTAACGAGTTTTTAAAATGGCCCATTATAGGGGGAGTGGTCGAAAAAGTGAACTGGTCCGCATCGTTTTTAACATCATTCCACTTTGCGTCGAAACCCAAGGTCAGTGTACCAAATTTCATCAAAATATCTCGAACTGTTAAACACAAAAAATTCAAGGACAGACAAGCTTAGAATGGAAAATGACCCTGAATCGAAGGTTATACTAAAAAATGAATTTATGTTAAGCCCTTCTGGGTGTTACATACGTCGTGCACAAGGTTAACACACTCTGCAGAACAAGTGGCGTAGGGTACAACAAATAATTTACTTAAATCTCAAAATATAGTTTAAAGTAAAGTACGTTAAAAAAATCTTTCAATAATCGAAATAAAAAAAATTCATATAACTAATGTTGTCCGAGTAATATTATGGACACACAGTGGCGAGCAAAACTGGATACACTGGCATAATATTAAAAATTACGTTATGTTCATCCAATTCCTGTACGCATCGCAGTGGAGAAAAAAATGTTACCTAAAACGTTAATCGTTACAGTCCTCTAATTAATTTTAAAAACACAACAAAACACAATTCATGTTTAAGTAAACAAGAGCAAGGTAATCAAATGTCTTCATTTGCCCAGTTTTGCACGTAGGTATACAATAAAAACTTCCTTGTAAGAAAAAAGAAACAGGTCTGTTATAATAGGAGTCAGAGACAACTCTTTTTTTTTTCTTCGCTACTCATTCAATGTTTCGTGCTGTATCCTTAATTCGTTTTTAGCCCTTCGGTAAAGAATATTCTTTGAGATCTGAGAAGATACGTAATGTTAGCAATTGCATTACAGATGCATTCCTTTTTTTTCTAATAGAACTATTTTTAATACTTGTAATGTTTTCTTCCTTGATCGATTGTTTCGGATCCCGGGCCTTTGCCTAATAGTCGCTGGTTGAAAAGAAAAGGAAATGATGGAACCGAATATGAATTCTGATGTCTATGTGACACTTAATCTTTTTGTTGTAATAAGATTTCCAAAAGTTTTAAAATGATTGAATTCGGCGAAAACGAAATTTATAATCTTTGGGTCATTATCGTGCGTAAACATTCCATTAAGTGATCGTATAATGTACAAGAAACTTTTTATATAATAAGAATAAAATTCTTCAATTATATATTGCGGGTACCCATAACTAATTCGTTTGCAGAGAATTCATTTTGCGCTTGATTTTGTAACGCTCGCCAAAAAAGAAACACACATTCATTTACAGTTTTCAGTAAAGCAGTTTCTTTCTTTGTTTTCGGCAACACTGTCTCAAGGATCACAGTCGTTATTGCATTCGTTTCCATTTCATGCAATGATGACAACAACGGAAATATACGATATTTATGGGAATGCGTTGATGGTCAAGAAGCGTTGACCGTGGCTCAGAAGGTTTCGAAGTGGACGACCAGTTGAATTTGATAATGGTGCTCCCCTAAAGCCTCTAGTAGAACCTAACCTACAATTAAGCACACAACAGTTATCAACAAGCTTTGGGTCCACGTAGTCAACCATTCAAAGACATAAGAACAAGAATATCTGTCAATTATCGCGGAGGAAAAATGAATTCTTTATGACAATGTAAAGCGTTCCAAGCCCCAATGTCTTTCTGCAAATCCAACTGCACCATCAACCCCTAAGGCTAGCTTATCAAAGAGGTATCTTAAGCCATATTTTACTTCGCAAATTCCCGATTTCTATAAGAAGGGAACTGAAACCGAGAATGTGCAAGCTGTCCATCAAATGATTTTACTACAACTTTTATGTTTTTAATAAGAGTTTGAATTGAAGTTCGTGCTCTTTATATGTCTACGCCTGTATGGCGAGAAAGACTTAATCACGCTATGCACTGAACGCTGAAATTAAAATATTTTCACCCTCTGTCTTATGAAACCATTCGAAAACATGAAAATTTCTTCACTTCCTCCCTTCAAGTTTACTTTGCTTACGTATTTATGTAACTTGCCTTTACAGTCTCAAGCAGAGTGTATTGGATCTATGTTCTGAAAGCAATTAGGTTTGTTTTTATTATCATTGCTCTATTTAAACAATTTTTAAGCATCTAGAAACCTATTCAAGTTACTGTTCTCATGTATTTAAAGGATTGTGGTACAAGCAAAACGTAGTTTAGCAACATATTCGCATAAAAAGTATTGAAGAGAAAAGGAACATAAACATTATTTTAAATAGTTTCCTTTTATGGTAAATTTTTTAAATGAAGTTGTGCTTTCACATACATATTTGGCGCATGATGCCATAAGACATCAACCATTTGGCAAAACAATCCATTAATAAAGACTACGGTATATGAGGCAAAATCTATTACAAAAAAAAAAATAAAAAATAATAATAATTTGAAGTTTATTAGACTATAAATTTTACGAACACAGTAACTGCTCATTAAAAGGACAATAACAAGGAGACTTGATTACCGTGTAATCTTTTACTTGAAACAAATAAAATTTAATTCATTTTAATTAAAGTGAAAAAAAAATAAACAGGATCAGTTTATTCGACTATAACCGAACCTTCTCATTTACTATCTTTTTCTTGGAAAAAAAAAAACACACAAAATATTTTACTTATCGACACTTTATGATGTGGCGAGGACATGGCCGATTTCTTTCATTTTTGCTTTTGGAAAGGGAGATGCGCTCCAGTTACTGAGTTTGCTTGTAAGGCCTTCCAATGTGCTAGATTTGAAACCGATATCTCTAGTCTATCTAACGGTCTACCACATACATTGCCGATTGACGGATAGACGGACATGCTTAATTTGGCGCTTACGAAAAACAAGTATATTTTAAGTCTTCTTTGAAGTTCCCGCTGGATTTTGCAAACGTTTGCAGAAAAGGAAAATACTATCACTCGGTTGCGGGTATAATAATCGTGTCGCAAATAACTTGAAGTGCGTAAATAATATTCAACCTTTTCGAAGTTTGTTGCTAATGCCCGATTGACTATCCGGATTTTATACAATGGTGTAAAACTAATTTTGAAAAATGTCACTGTACTTAAAACTTACGCTTTTCTCCCACTTTCTCGCCAATCCATAATAAAGAACCATAGACTCTTTAAACAAGTTAAAAGGCCTGGTTCCAATATAGCCCACTCAGGCAAATCTTTGTTTTACAGCCGTCTTTGAGCTGTCTCAACATACCGTCAGCTTCCTTATGCGTAAGACTTAGCTCAAAATGTGACAAACATCTTCATAGGCCATGCTCATAGTCTCTGGTCTATGCTCTAATAAGAGCATGCCAATATATTTCATGCATGTACTATCTAAGAGGCATTCTAATCTTAATTCGACCCCTTGCCCGGCTTTGTGAATCAGATCGCTCGATTTTCATTAGTGGTTACAGTTTTGGTCCGTCCCGAACGGTCATCTTCACCCAACCTTGTATGTTCACATTTCAATTCAACTAGCGAGAGTTTTACCGAATGCTCCGCCTTTAATTTGTACTCAGTTTTTTTAAATTTTCACAAGAAAAACATCGAATCAATCACACGATTTTTAAAATTTTGGTAAAAATTTATCAACGCATGTTCAAAAACATTCTACACTTTTTCTAGACAAATGCTGCCATCCTCATGTTCAGATCAAAAACTTTCCAGACGACGTATGTAACATATTAGCGAAGAGCGGAAGAGAAACTTCAGAGCACCCAGAAGGTATATACAGTCTTGATTGGTTTGTTGAATTAAACGGGACGAATTGCTAAAAGGGCACATCTGCAGCGAAACATAAATGGAGAACACCACGGCTTTCTCGATTTTTTATTGAGTATTCTTAACTTTAATCGAGACACGACTAAAATTTCTAAATATGTTTAAAAAAGAAAATGAAGACAATCAGTTCCCATCCATCCATCCAGTACAGAGTATGAAAATATAACGTCTCCGTGTTTCTTAGCATAAAGATGATGGATTCATAAAAAGTTCGGTCCCAATCGAATATAATTTTCTTACTTGTTTCGTGTTTGACTTCGCCAAGAAGTTACGCTACGACTAATAGCACATGTCGAACACCGAATCTATTCACTATAATGTTATTGGAACTTTTTCTAACCTGCTACAATTATTTTATTGCTTGCGGAACGATTCCATGTATGTTCCAGTAGTTGAAGATTTAAAGTTGTGGCTACAATTCGGCCAATCAAATAAATCAAACGAAACAAAAAGAAAAAAGCAGTTAATTATTAATTGATACAACAACATTTCCTGGCCGTTATTTAGATAAATTTGATAACATTTTTTATTTTCCTATCTTGGATGATTAGCTTTGGGACGAATTCACGAAAGCACCATTTCGTAGGAGATCAGTGCTGACCACCTCCTAGTGCTTATCACATTAGTGAATTTTGTAGCAAAAGGCCCAACCTAGGCGCGCAGGGCGTCTTTCATCTGACCCCATACTGGCCTTACATGAAAGAGAATCTCCATTCAGATGCTTCTGGATCGACTAGTGGCTCCGTTTCAAGAAACTCGTCTAGTCAACAAATCGTTCAGAATAAGAAAGTTTACCCTGTTCGTTTTCTTTAATCAAGTTCACGTTTTAGACTCTAAAAAGGAAAGGCGCTGCTTATGAAAACTCTTGCGCCAGCGAAAAAATCATTTTCTATCTTTTCTTCTATGGTCAATGGATGTTTGCACACTGTTTGCAGGTGTGATAAACGGAATGAAAAACTTAATATACTCTTTTTCAAAAATCAATTCTTGTTTCTTTTCAATATTTGCGTATTTTCTTTAGGTTTCTTTTGAATTTATTCATTATTCGCTTTCTATATAAGATTAACTTTTCAAGTCGAGTCTTTCTTTTCCATTTTTTTTCTTTTTCTGTAACAAAAAAAAAAAAAAAAAAAGCGATGAGGCGCCATTTATTTGTTATCACGCATTGAATAAATCAATTAATTGAAATATTGAAGCAAGCAAGCAAAAAATTGTACTTTGGCAAAATTAAACTTGAACAAAAAAATACGTTGTATTCGGCTTGGGCCGAAATTTTTAATACCCACCGCTAGCTTGTTTATGTGGTCCGCTAGCAATATGCACGCGGAACGAGATAAAACGGAGCTCCATACACTGAGTATACATGGAGTATACCCTATCGTATACACTGCAAACAATACTGACAGACAATTTGGCAGCAACTCGCTGCCGAAACCTCTGCGGAAACTAAAAAGTATGCTTACGTAATCCAGTCATTTGCATATGATGATTATGCTGAACTAACCGGGCTTGGGAGTTTCAACCGGACGAGAGAACGATGATCAGAAAATATTTGAGACAAATTTTCAGAGTCAGCACATGGATCGGATCACGCTGATCAAGTTTATATACCGTATACGTAACACTATATGAAAATTGTAGTTCAGACTACTGTATGCGTTACGAACACTTGACAAACCTTGTATGTGGGTATTTTATGGGTGTAAAAAAATATATTTTTTATGAGATTATTGAACTTATCGATTAATAAGGTTCAAGTTTTTTTTGATTTTTGTTTTTTCTGCTTTTTTTTTTTCTTTTTCTTTGTTATGTTTTATTGCTTTGGCAGACGACCGAAATCAAAATTCAAATTTTATATAAGCAATATTTGGAATAATGAACTCGCAAACAAATTACTATATACACAAATGCATACATATATGTAGGCATATAAATATGGGTGAACGCATGTAGATGAAAGATGAACGAACGTAAATTATCGCCTACGTCTGTTTTTTTTTTTTTAAAAAAGTTTTTTCTCTTTTTACTTTTTTTTTTTTTTTTCTGTAAAAAAAAAAAAAAAAAAAAAGCGATGAGGCGCCATTTATTTGTTATCACGCATTGAATAAA
>KK499778.1:1470996-1484665 GCA_000688715.1 Glossina pallidipes
CTTTTTCTTTGTTATGTTTTATTGCTTTGGCAGACGACCGAAATCAAAATTCAAATT
Organism: Glossina pallidipes; assembly: GCA_000688715.1. Classification (NCBI taxonomy): domain Eukaryota; kingdom Metazoa; phylum Arthropoda; class Insecta; order Diptera; family Glossinidae; genus Glossina; species Glossina pallidipes. Next base: position 1,471,054 of record KK499778.1, read on the forward strand.
TTATATAAGCAATATTTGGAATAATGAACTCGCAAACAAATTACTATATACACAAATGCATACATATATGTAGGCATATAAATATGGGTGAACGCATGTAGATGAAAGATGAACGAACGTAAATTATCGCCTACGTCTGTTTTTTTTTTTTTTTTTTTCTTTAGCTGTCAACATATATATGTATGCGTATAATATGTATATAATGTGAAGTCTCTGAAAATTCGCTATTATTGGAATTTTGTTGTTTTCAATATTTAGGCTTTCGAATGGATATCTTCTTCGCCTTTTTTTTATTTTGTTTTCGAATAAAATGTATATCTCACTCTAATGCTCTTCTTCGAAAGTAACGAGAGTAATATGACTAAATGTAAAAGTTAAAATTAAAAAAAGAGAAAAAAGAACGACTGAATTCAAACAACAAGTAGGCGTAGCAAAATGCATGCTTCAAAAGCCCCTTGGAGCATCCCACTGCAATAGAAGTTGAGAGGGAATACACGTTGGTTTTATTTTGTTAAGGATTCACTTATGCAATAGCCAGTATTTGCGTAGCGTGTAGATTTGAACGTGGGGCTACATCTATTCTGTTTTCTACAAAACATATGGAAAAGCCTGAATTAATTGGGTGGAATATTTGAATATAATATGCTCAGACCATCTTGCGTGGTAACCTCTGCATTCGGTTGACTCAAAACCCAAACTTAGAAATCTTACAAAGATTTCAGTCAATGATATTAAGAACGTAACCATACGTCGGCATCTAATCAAGGCACATCTCCATCACGATGTGAACTTACGTTTTTCCGCATTAGCATCCATCCTAGCTGTTAACCAAATGTGCCGCATCATGTCCTGGCACGATAAAAACAAAAGCGTCACATGACATCTTCAAAGAAATTATAATGCTTTGTAATTTTCAAACATGAGCTGACCGGTAGGGGGAGGCGCTGTGTTGCAAAAATCATTGCGAGCTACTGGATAAACTCTTTAGAAGGAATTGCTTCGTGATTAGCGATGTAGTTGGTATTCCATTGCCTGTAAGCCTGCAAGCCTTCTAACCCGCCTAACAAACACCATTGATATCGTTTCGCCAGTTCCCCCAATTCTTCGCGCACCAGTGCCAAGAATTTTATGAACATATCTCTTTAGACACAACCTAAACCGATTTTTCTTGCAAATGAACTTCCCCTCTGCCCACCACGTCAACCAGCAATTCTCCCGACTTTCAGCACTTCTATTCAAAATTATTTGCATTAAACGACACATACAACGTTAGGAGGCACTAATATATGTAAGCCATTTTTCTAACAGTACGAGTTTCTCTTTGTTCTTTCAAGACAAATAAATGATAATCCTTTTGTTTGTGCTGGATTTATACGAATTTTTCTCATTCGTACGCTTTGCCTTTCCCACTTATTGTTCCACGCTTGCAAATTGGATTGCACTTAAATTTTTTGAAAACAAAAAGAGACATAGCTTTCGGCTTAAACTATATCTTTTAATTACCAGCACTTGTGCTTGCTTGTCTCTTGGCTTTTCTTTTCCTTTTCTTTCCTTTTTTTTTTTTTTCTTATCACAAAATACATTTCTCAACTAGAGATAATAAATTAATTTCAAATTGTTGGTCTTTCGTAGCGACTTTTTATCTAAAATATATGACAGCACCGTGGGCCCAACAGCTAACACAAGCAAGCAACTGTAACGTAACGTATATATGTGCCGCTTTAAATCCCAAATAATTATGGCTCCGCATATGCGCGAAAAATAAAAATGTGCAGATAATAAGGTCATAGACTTACACAAGCGACAGTAAACGGTAAAAATTTAATAAAATATTTGTGTTATTTACCGAAAGTCACTTAAATACATACTGATAATATTCTTAAGCCAAAAAAGTTGAAAAAAAAAAGAAAAGGCAATGAAGACCAAATTGTTTTTTTCTAAAGATACTCTTCGGATCGTAACGGTGATATCAGTGGACAGACATGATTAAATCAATTTCGCTTTTCTACTTCGATCAAAAACGCTTATCATTCATAGCGTGCTTTCAAGCAACTAATAAACTCAATGTCCCTATTCCTGGTGGGTAGAAGCAGCAACTTATCAACATCATATCATATATGTACATATATAACATGTGCGGTTACACTACTCGTATTGAAATTTTGTGTAATGCAAATACATTTCGATGCATTTAGTTTACGCAAAAACCACAAACCTTGGCCACGCACTTTGCGCGCACTTTACAAGCAACAGCTAACAGCTAAATTACCGACAGTATGGTAGACGCTTACGCACTTCGATATCTCAGCATACAAGTATTTAGATAGATACCCACTCATAGTTGCATTGCCTATGACAGAAATTGAATGAAATTAAATTTTGCTTCCCAAAGTTTCGTATTTCTATCTTTCAAACGTATTAATTAATCACGATAATAAATTGCTTAACATTTCTATGTTATTATACCCTACACCGTTTGTGGCACAGGGTTATATTAAGTTAGTAGGTATTATATGTATGTTCAGCGCCACTATGCAATTTTTGTGAGAAAGTGACGGAAGATATAGAATTTATTGGTAATAGTGACTTTTGGGATGCGCTACATTGGGATAAAATTTTTGTTTGATGACTCATGCTTTTTTTGTGGGATGAGACACGCCTTTTTTGGCGTTTGCGCCAACCCGAAGGCATCCGAAGACGCCCCGAATGGCATTCGTGAGAGTTTTTTGAACCCGGAGGTCCGAGCAGTAAACCCAAGTGTAATAACATAATCTAATTGGACTATTCAAATCCAATTGGAACGATGTGGCCCAACTGGTCTCCATTGTTCCAATTGGACGTCGATACTCCCCAATTGGATTTTAATATTTCCATTGATGTTTGTGTTCCAATTAGACTTCAACAACCCATGAGTCATCAAACAAAAATTTTATCCCAATGTAGCGCATCCCAAAAGTCACTATTACCAACAAATCCTATATCTGCCGTCAATTTCTCAAAAATTGCATAGTGGCGCTGAACATACATATAATACCTACTTAAGTTATTGCAGATGTATGCAGCACGTAGAAGCACTTGAGGGAGAACCGCCAACTGTTATACCGATCGAGCTTGTCTGTCCGTCCGTGTTGTGTTCTTGTGTTGAGCCTACAGATCGCAATTTTTAACAGATATTGATAAAGTAACGAAGACCCCGCAAATTTTTTTTCGAAAAGACAAGCGCTACCCATTAAAACGCTCTATTTTAACAAGTCGTTATATGAATAGTTGTCTTAAGCGAAATGGCGTAGTCCGCTATAATGTTTTTACGAGCTTTTTTGAATATATTTTTAATAAAAAGAAAGAGTTTACTACTAATTTATAATAGACATGAATTTTGATTTCCCACATGAATATATATTTAAACTTTCGTTAATGGGTACGTAAACCCTCTGACTTCAACGTTTCCCAATGCTTAAGTTTTCCTTAAAGTCAAATACATAGCTTTTCTTTTAAACTAACATGAAATCCTTTTCAAATATTTTTTGACATGATTTCTAGAACGATGATGGAAATTTGGTGAGAAAGAGATTAGGATAGGTCCGCAACCTGACAGGCATATGCCCGACTGCTAAGTGTTGTGCTTTTACCGGCCCAGCACTCACTATAAGTCCCAACCACGAAGGAATTGTAACTAACATATGATCTAAGACAGTACGAATTGCAGCTGGATATGCCGAATTGATACTTGCACTTCTTAATTACTCGACTGTAGACCAGTCCAGTTAAAAGGTCATAGTTGAACAAAGTCGACTATTAAATGTATATTCCATACCTTATGCGCCTAATAAAATTCTTCAGTTATTTTCGTCATGAAATATTAAAAAATTGACATTTCTGTCACATCAAAGCTTATTTTTAGAGAAAACTCCTATGTGAAAGGGGATCGAAAAAATCATATTGAGATATTTGGCTGTGTCACGGCTAGTTATGTATTATTCTTCTTTAGGTTCCCTAGCGTAGTTCGGTCATTAAATTAATATTTTTTCGTATATTTTACCATTACTTTTGGTGTTTGGCCCCTTATTGGGTAGGTTGTAGAAGCCTTCGCGATCGAAACTTTGTGGTTCCAATGCGAAATAGAGTTATCGACTCATTTTCGTATATCTTCAACTTTGCAGAACCGCTAGTCTACAAAATATGACTGCATAGATCTGATTCAGCCCAAAAGGCAGCTGGCTTTTGGTGCGCACAGGCGGACGTATGCAGGTATTCGCTGTCTGCAATATGAAAATGGTTTGCACGAAAGTTCGCATATTACCGTTTCATAGCTTACTGCATTTTCACTCCAAACCAACGTAATCGCTTCCGTAGCTTCAGCTGTATTTTGTCCAATTTAACCCAGCTCCACCTCTTTACACTTTGATGTACCCTAACGGACACTTCAACCCGCAAACAGCTGAAACTTATACCATACAAGCATCAATGTCTAATGTATGTAAAAAGAAGTGGCCAGTCTCGATATCCAGAATTTTTTAGTTCACCTAATAAAATATTTTTAGGTCTTTGATATCTTCTCCTTCGTCTTGATCCCCCAGCAATGCTAACTTGAAGGCGAATAGTTCTCTTTAGACTCTTTAGACCGTCGGATACTATTACATTCTCCATATGTCTAGGAAAGGCGATGGAATTACTTGAAACATAAAAGTCCAACAATACTTCAATCTGACTCAATAAGAGTTGAAAACAACATAATAATCCATACAAAACTCTTATGAAGGATAAGCGAATCGACGAAAACGGACGGCTCCGCTAACCGAGAATGAATGCGTATTTAAAAGGGCTTTGAACACTTATTTCCGGGTTTTTTGCGAAAGAAATAACAACATTTTTATGTGTCCATCCTATGGGATATGAAAATATGCATTGTAGTTGTGTTTATTGTGTTATTTTCTCTGTTTAACAATTTTTGATAGAACAGCAGCAAAGACAACAAAAATAACAAACACGAGAGAGAAACAAAAGTTATGAATATTTTGCTTTTTCTGTCCGTTCTAAGATTTATGCAATATCCGTTTAATGATACAAATATGCAGCATTTGTTTTTTTATTTTTAATTTTTTGTATAAATAAACTTTGTGTGAATAAATTTTAAAAATATTCTTGTTGTTACTGTGCTTCGCACGATGATGCCAAAAATTCTATTTCTCTTTTTATGCCCATCGGTTACGAATTGCCAGTAGATTAGATTTTTCCGTACATTTGTAACAACACCTGGCCACATACCCTAGAAACTCTTCGCTTGGCTCTAAAGCTTGTAAATTCTGAAATAGCGCAAGATCCGCAATCGATTCGGTCGGTCCTTCATCTCTTGTTGGAAAACTTATCGCTGTGAAAAGTGAGATAGAAAATTAAAACTTGGCATACACACAGGTAGCCGAGAGCGAGATATACAACTTGGAAGCGAACACCCAACTCCCCAATTCCGCACCCAACTACGCCCATAACGCACAAAAAACTTAAAAGTAAGACGTAAATGAAAAGATGATCACGATCAGCCTAAAAATGCTCCCACTTACGATAAAACATTTTAAAGTGCGACTAACACGAATTATTGAACCAAAACATCGGTCACCTACCGTATGGCACGCTTAGAATTATTATAATAAAAGTACTTTCTAAGTTCTGCGGCGTGGGTTCGAGGAAGGGGGTATTGAAGATTCGTTCTAAGGCAGATGCTACGTCTTTTTTTTTGTTCGTGCTTTAAGTAATTCTTCTTGATGTGGTGTGTATGGTTGCGTGTATGTATACATGTATATTAAAAAAGTCAAAGACCGTTTGACCGGATTGACTAAGCAACACACGATTAAAAAAATTTTACACGAAATTTTTATTTTCAAAATAAATTTTCTTTTTTTTTTTTTGGCCTTTTATAACAAAAAAGCAGCCCCAACAACAACACAACTAGCAGCGACAAAAATTGGAAATAAAAAAGATTCTTAAATATTTTTACGAGACAGACGGAAAAAAATGAATTTATGTAAAATGAAACATTGGACTATGTGTGTCTGCATTTATGCTACATTCCGAGTCTGTCACAGTTTATTTGTTTAGTGCAGGACATGTCGACTCAATCGTGCCTAGTGGCGATCGTCTTCTGTATACGATCTTCTGCAATCAGAAGTTGGACAGCAAAATCTGACTAATTTTATTCGTACGTTGTGGAGTTATCTTTATCAGGTTCTTCAAATATCTTTAATTGCGACATATAGAAAAGCGATTTTGCCAACTCGGACTCGTGACACGTCGCAAAGAATTAGTCTTAACATGGCTTCTCCAACTTTGTTAAAGATGCATGTTTACAAGCACGTGAATCTTTTGTCCGAAGGCGCAGCATCTTACGACATGTATCCGTTTAGCATATCTGTTGGGTATAAAGTAAAGGGCAGTCGTTATGCCTCGCCAAACTATGAACGCTTACGCACGCTAGACTGTTCCGTAGCAAGCGCCCGCATTACATTCTCGCCCTTAATCGGAACGGATTCCAATGCTTTAGCAATCTGTGAAAAGCAGCAACGCGAAGAAGAGTCTCATGCAATTGTTGGATCAACTAAATGGATACATCGTAAGGGCAGAAGAAAGATCAATGAACTAGGAAGAATACTAGACTTTGACAGGCTTCTAGTCCAATTTAAGCGCTTAGACAGAGAATTAAGGCAAGCCATCCAAATCTATTAAAAAAGAGCTACCAAGGTTAGCAGCAAAAAACCCGAGAAGCGCTGAGTCTTAAAAAAAGTATGGCGAGCGCAGTCGAAGTAGCTAATGTTTGAGATGGATGGTCGTTTGCGTTCGTCAAGAACGCAAAACCAAGTCAAGTGAACCACAGCGCTATGGATCATTCAATCGATCTATGTACCGATACGATAAACAAAATTTACAAGAGGAAGCATCTGCAATCCTCCACTCGTCTCCACCAAAGACCTTTCTGAGTTGAAACTAAAGTTTAAGAAGACAAAAAAAGCGTAATTAATATAAAGAGAATGTTAGTCAGTCGTCGGATTTGAGGTAAAACATGTATTTTACATTTCTAGGAATTTGTCTTTGCCTGAGAACGCTAGCTACGAGATGAAATCTAAACCTAAGTATTACTTTACCTGTATAGGAAAATTAAGCCTTGGTTTTCGATTGCAATGTCAGTAAATCGGTCCAAAATGTATTTATGATGAGAATAAAGCAGAAACTAATTAGCTTCATATGTTTTCCTTTTCAGTTCTCAGCAGTGGTGTTGTGCTAATTTTTTTTTACCGGAACGCTAATTTTTTTTTTTACCGGAACGCGTATATATAATTATATAGACAGGGCCGATCCTGAGTAGGCGGCCGTTCTGTGCGGTCTCATGTCCCAAATTTGACGACGGGGGGGGGAGATTTCCCCCAATTTTCCCGCCCGTCTTCTAATGTTTATTATAAATTCTCGTTATCAGAAATCATTTTTAGTTCCGGAACGCGTTCCTGTCCAAAAAGGAAGTACCGGAACGACATTCCGGAGCGTTCCGGCTCGACAACACCACTGGTTCTTAGGCAGTAAGTACAGGACCCATAAACCTGATCTAGTGATTTTCAAATAATTTTTTTTTCTTTGTTTTCTCTGTCAGGAAAGAGAAATATTTTCTAATTATAGATCTTAACTCAAATGCTTATTGTAAAATTTTAAACAAACAAACAGATTCAACAAAACTTACAAGTGTTAGGCAATTTATGCTGAAGGCAGCATGCATTGTGAAGATGATTATAGCAGCATAACTAATAGATGCAAGTGTAGACATGTAGGTGAAAACATGTATGTGTGACTATCTGTGTGAATAAACAACTTTTGAACATCTGTTGATAAATTGAAAAATTAAATCGTAGCAAAACCAAATATAAAGATAATAAAAATAAATAAAATGTTTCTTACTTAAGCCATCGCACAACAGTGATGCACTCATTTTGTCATCCCGTATGTAATATCTCACGCAGCTATGTACATATGTATATACGAGATCAATTATCATCTTCCTCTCTTAAACATCTAAAGCTGTATATGTTTGTGGCAGAAATTTTTCAATTTTCAAAAGAAGCCTACATACCTAAGTCTGGAATGGAATGCTATCGAGCTGAGATTTGGAATAAGTTTTATATACCCGTGGCCGTATAAATATTGGGAAAAGCCCCTAAACACCACCAACACGAAACTTTCGTGTATGCACTTATGCGGTTGTATGACTGATACGCAAGTCCCTCTGTAAAGCGAATAAAGTGACTGTAGTAATAAATATTTATATTTTACAATAAATCTTCTGTTCTTTTTTGTTTTTTTCTTTTTCTAACTCATTCTCAGCTTAAAGTGAAGTTTATGGCGAAGAAAAAAAAATGGAAATAAATATCTATTGTAAATTGCGCAAACACACAACAACAGCAATTCCCTATAGCGGACTTGAAATACTATGTAAAAAAAGATCAGTGAAACAATGAAACGTCTGATGCCTGTTTTATTTATTCATTTTTTTTATTTTTTTTTTAATTTTTTTTGCATTCGTATTCTCTTTTTATGCATTTCCCAAAATTTTTCGCACGACCACTACTGCCCGCATTCCCCATCATCGTCATTAACATGTAAATTAAATTGGCAAGGCACTATACCGCTTACGTTAGTGTACTCTATACGCACATTAGCGCAACGTTTTGATTCATTTATTTCATATTAATATTCTTTTCAAACTCTTGTTATATACACATATGTATATTTGTTTGTCTACTTTAAAGCTTAAAAACAAAAACAACATTTGCTTTGGCTTATATGTTAAATGCCAAGTTCTTTCTTCTTTTTTTTTTTTTTTTTTGTTTGTTACATGCCAGAGCAATAGTCTGAACCTTGCTTTAAAGCAAAATGACATGTGTGTTAACCCATCGGCTTACAAGTAATTATCCTGTACATTGGTTAAAAGTTTTAAATATTTCTATATAATGCGCTATAACGTCACAAAATGCAAATCTGTCTATCTGTAAATATTATAAATATAAACGTAGCCACCGTTGCCTTTATTAAAATAAAAATAAATGGACTTAAAACTAATGGGCCTTGATGTGAAAACTAAGAGAAAAATTATCGTCAACTTAAATCAAATTTGTTTTGATACGAACTACCATACGCTTGTACACACACAAGCCATCATTCGATCGGTACAGCCCGTACACCATATGGCATTGTATACATCACATAACAAATATATTTGAAATTACATCACTATGCAGCTGAATACTTTTCTTAGTCTCTGATCAAACTTTTGCATTTATTCTCATAGCGAAGTGTACGCTATTTATGTATCGATCATTGTAAATGCATTTACGCAACCATCAAACATAGCGAAATTACTTTGTGAATAATATCCCTTCAAACAATACAATCCGATCTTTTTTCCACGTCTTCTGTCAGTGCATTCGGAAAGTTACTTCGAGTTTGGCCGACAGAGAATTTAATTGTGTTCTTGCACAGCCAAGCTCGTATTTGACGCGCATGGTCTCCGCATACATTGATAGCTGATACGGTAATGGTTGCGTGGAAAAAGTACGAAGTCGAAAACAACATTTTCGACGACCGGCCTTACTTCTATTAGTTGCGAAAAGTCAAAAAGGAAAGGTTCAAGCAAGAAAAAAATGATTGGATGCGATGCGAAGGCGATCAGTGGGCAGAACGCCCAGTGTCAAATCTGTTTCGCAAAATTTCGTTTCAGTAAGCCCGGATAGAGACAAAATAAAGGCATTAATTGGAACAAGCCGCCGAGTGACATCTCGTGGACTCATTAAAAGTTTAAATCTATTGAATGCTACTGAAAAGAAATTTCCTGCCGGATCATCCAATATATGAAAATTTGACCTGTTCTCTGCATCTTGATGTATGGATCAATGGCTCAATGTTCTTCTGTGCCTATACCATATTATGCAACGCCTGCGTATATAATTTTCTTTGGCTTTTGCTTTAACATAAAATCTTTATCATTTGCTAAACGCAAAAGTCAACTCTGCCGACTTTCATATATGGAATTTTGACGTGCGATGGCTGCACCATACAATTGCGTCAATAAGTGACCTTAAACCATACTTACGCCCTCTTGTGCTCTTCTCTTAATTCTTATACTTGCCAAGTTATTCCTTGCTCCCAAAATACATATGCACATGTATCTCTAAGACTATTTTCCGTAACTTTAAGACCTTGGCTTGCTTACTTACAACCATTTTTTGACATCATTTTTAAGTATTTTAAAAACCGTAAAAGCAATAAAAAAACAATAAAGAAATCCAATGTGTAAAATACTAACAGACCAATGGTAATAACATATAGTCGGGTTAAGTTTTAGGATGTAAACGAAAATTTGGTACCCCTCCCCACCCTATCAAATCTTATCACTTATCGCGACAATCATTTTTCCCGTTCAGATATCAATTCGCCGAAGACAAAAAAGAAGAAGAGCAAAATTGTGTTACTCTGTTACTCTTACAATGCTATTGGCAAAGGCATTGTAATTAACTTTTGTAGTTATGATGCGACTCTCAGTTATACTGTTGATAACGTTACTGCCCTCGACAACACTTGATGACGATAAAAGCAACGAAATGAAATCAAGACAAAGTCTTTCGTCAATTCTTGTTTAAGTGTGAAGCTCATATGTCTTGTAAGCGACGCCATTCAACCAAACAAACACTCATGCGCTTTCCTACACACGTAGAACCCTGATGTCGAACTAAAGTTTGAGAATTGTATGCAGTACGACGATTGCATACCAGCACAATTCGAGCTTAAAAATACCCATCAGAGTGCTGCGATATATTGAAAGGAAGAGGATAATATCAGAGAAATGTAATCTTTGGCATCGCTACCAAAAATAGTTTTGAAGGAGTGTTCTTTCAGGTTGTAAACTTTTCTCGAATATGTAATATGTCCCTGTTGGATTTTGTCCTTTATTTCCAACAACAAAATGCAATCATCTGATCACTGAAAAAAGTTGCACTGTGTGTTGCTATTTGTGCTGATGTCTTTGGTGTGGCGCGTTACTTTTAATAGAAAAGAACGTATGTTTGTTTTTCGTTTTCCTTTTCTTTGTGCATGGCTGTGTGGAAGAACGGATGAATCGATCTCAGAACAGCATTTTGAAAAACAGCAAAAAAAACAAAACAAAAAAATAAATAATGCTAAAAAAACTTGCTAGCCTTGCCAGAAGTTATTTCTCTTAATTTTTTGTTCATTTTTTTGTTTTTGTTTTTGTTTTTTCCTTTTTCTTATTCTGTTGATAGTTATCGTCGTTTGCTCTTGTTGGTGCTGCTTTGTTTTCTTTGATGCTGTCGAGCGGGTAGAAGTAATTTTCAAACCATTATTATTCGATCAATACAAGCATGTGTGCATATATGTGCACATATACATACGCACACACACACACACACACACACACACACACACACCAGTACACACCCAAACACCTATTAAATATTTATTCATTTGTTATGTTCGTGGACTTATGATAGAGGCGGGAGGAGAAAAGAGCATAGTTTGTGTAGGTCTCTCTGATGTGGTCTGGTATTGTCTGGTCTGGTCTGGCTATAAAGAGACGACGAAATGTCTACTTTAGTTTTTTTAGCAAACAATTGCACAGTTGCAGAACAAACCACATCACATAGCATCGCATCGCACCGCTTCATAGCAATGGTGAGAATATCAAAATTGAATTTACAATAGAAACATACACACGCACCCATGTACGTATGCTTAAATATATGTATAGACATAGATGCAAACAATGCATAGCATATTTATACGTGCCTTGCATAACCCTACAGAAATCCGTACACATATAGAATAGTGTATGTAAATAGATTTTGTGATTTGGTATTTCAATACAATTCCATTGTCACGCTATATTGGCGGAACAAAGCAACCAATTATCGTCACCACACCCTCTCCTTCAAATATTTTTGTTATGTTATTATTATTATAAATGTTGTTATTGTTTTTTTTTTTTTTTTTTTTTTTTTTTTTTTTTTGCTCTTATTGTCAGGAAAATCTCCCACCCAGCCAAACGAGCGGCTCTTTATCTATATTCGGCATACATTTATAAGTGTGCTTGAGTGTATCTATGGTATTATATTTAATTAAAAATAAATATTTATTGATTATCGAACGAACACATTCACACAATAATATTATTAGCATTTATATTTAATTTATTATCTCTGCGTTAGCATGTAAACATCTTTGTTTTTTTATATTTACATACATACACACATATATATATATATACAGACATATGCATATGCATACAATTTTCAAAGCACTGACGATTTGTCGCTTACGCCGACGCCGACCGTGGAACGATTGGAAAAAAATTTTTATATTTTTTTATTTTGCATAATAAACACTAGACATATATGCCATACATAAGCAATTAATAGAAATCTGATAATAAGTTTTAAATTTGAAAAAATTAAAATAAAAATAAAAAGCATTTGTCGAACAAATAGGTGAACGGACAGACGAACAAATGCTTAGATTAGTGTTCCATTTTAGACGTTGACTTCGTGCTTAGAAGTAAATAAATCAAGTTCATCACGTTTTTTATTATTTGCACTGACCGAATCGTTCAATATATGAATATGTATGTAAGTTGTTGATAAAATCATTGAATGCTGCTGAAAATCTTTAAATGCTTCGCATGTCCGTAAACAATGAATCTCTTCATGTTATGCCGTCGACAAACACAGCCAGGAACATATAAATAAGAAAAATTCAAACGAAAACTTTTAATAAAACATTTTCAAGTGTACGATTAAAGGATTTTATTGTTAATTGGCAAAATTGCTTAAGCACTTCTGCACAGAAAAGATTCCTTCTATAAATTTACCATTGTCTGTTTGTTTTTTGCCGATTTATATGTAAAGTGAAATTAACTATGAAAGTATCAAAAGAGACCCCCGTCCCCCCACTCGGCATACGATCCATCACAAATATAGACAGCAAAGTACACAGACTCCGATATTTAAGCATGTAAGCATACTCTATATCCAATGAATCGGATTTTTAATGCATAAAACTACAAACGATTGGTTTTCACAATAACACATTAAATTTCTGGAATACCTTACATAAACTTCCAATTGTGGACCTACTGGATATCTCTGCATATGTATATTTATCGCTGTAGCATACTTAAAGGGCTCTAACTAACTGTGACTAGCTCGCCGAAAGTAGGGGGTCCATAAGAGAATTGCCCTACACAATTTTCATAATTTGTATGTGTTGTAAGTGGAAGTGAGGTGCAACAAGTAAACTTACTTCGCCACTCAGTAACAAACAAAGCGAATTACTTAGAAAACCTTTTACTAATTAACAAAACAATTTGCAATAATAAACAATAATAGATTGATAGTAATTAGGTATTCGAATAAAATATCTAATTAATGATTATGTTAAGTAATGTGAATTATAAAATTAATTCTAATTAAGTTATTGACACAATAACTAATTTAATTAACAATAAAATTTAACTCACCTATTAATAAATTCGCCGAATGTACGTTCGTGTTTAAAAGAAAAAAAAAAAAAA
>KK499778.1:1484700-1643721 GCA_000688715.1 Glossina pallidipes
CGTTGGCAAGATTTACGCAACTCATGTTGAGTACGTTTTAATTCCCAAACCAGCGTTTTTTATTTATTTCAATTTTCTTTTCGTTTTTTTTTTTTTTTTTTTTTTTTTTTTTTTCCATTACAAAAAACTAAACAATTAAGGGCTGCTGAATTGATGAAGTCGGTTTTCTGGCAGCCATATTGAGGTCGTTGAGTTTGCAGTTGGCATAGATTTCTAATCTGCTTTTTCTCCGAGCTTTACAAATGCAATATCGAAGGAGACGAGTATAATGATTTAGTGATTCAGTTTGCGATATCTGAACATATTCCTATCATAAACACTTTGATTCAAATTGACGTCAGGATAACTGTTAACACTGCCAATCAGTGTGTGTGATGTGACAATCATTTCGAAGGACTTGAACATGCGTTGCAGCCTATTGAGCGGCTGGTTAATTCTTCTTCTTCTCTATTACCACTCTTTTTAATATATATTTAGTAATTGTTGTTTTTTTTTTTTATTTTAATGATTTCTTACATTGATAGCGAGTTTTTCATTGTTTTACCAGAGAACTCACACATAAGTCTTGACATGAACGTCACAACGTTTACTACACGCTTTTCATGAAATTTTAAAGAACTTTTTTGACTCGTTCTGGAAAAATCACCAAATCTTTGCATTTCTTGAGGTCTGTCGCGCAGTTCCACCGCAGTCGTACAGGAATTAGTGGTATACGCGGACCCTGTCTCAACAGTTTAACACGTATCCGCAACAAATTTAACAAATTTTATGCTCAACAAAATTACCGAAACACTCAGCTATGATGTGAACAAAAAAAAATGTAATGGATTACCCGAACTAATAGAATGTTCAATCCAGGAACCATAGTTTATTTCTCATTACAGTTGACTTGTGAACAGTATGTATGTAGATAAAGAGCTGGTGTTATGGTCCAAAAAATGTTCCCACATTTGATCCACTAAGTAAATCCTTTGCAACGCCCGGAAAGCAATTTTAGAAACCCCACAAAGTATATATACTCTTGATCAGCATAAAATTCTGAATCGACTTAGGCACGTCCGTCTGTCCGTTTCTGAAAAGTCGGTTGCAAATATTATCCTGGCCGTAAAGGTAGAGCTATCGACTTCAAATTTGGCAGAAACATTGAAAGTTCTTGCATGCAGGGTGTTATTAAAAATCGACCAAATCGATGGAAGGGCAGGCCTACATTATCACGCACACTGAGATCAACTCTGTTAGTTAAATAGAATAAAAAATGTTTTTTTTGCTCGTTGCGTACATTTATCATAGCAGATAAAGGTACAAAAATTGGACTTTATATTGTATGGGCAATGCGGTAGTACCTATACAAAAGCGGGAGGATATTGACCACGCCTACCCAATGTTATAGTGTATAAAATTTTAATTTTTTCTTCCAATACCTTTATAGTGCGCAGAAACAAGCTTTAAAAACCCCGTAAAATATATAAATTCTTGCCCAGTTTCTAATTCGGAATGCACCTAAGCATGTCCATCTGCCCGTCTGCCATACTGTGTTGTGTCTGTGATACAAATTCTCCCGTTCATGAAAGAATATATCGCCGGAAAATTTGGAAAAAGTTTGAAAATGACGCAAGCAGATCAAAGAACACGCCTATAACGCGCACGCGTCCATACAATCAAAACTGATAACACCTTTGTTTTCTTTGTTTCTTGTTCGTTGCTCATCAACTACACCAGATACGCGATTACTTCTAACTTTGTTTACTTAGAACTTTTTTTTATTTCATTTACTTACATATTTTAAAATTTTTGCATTCTATTATCCGTTTACCTTCTTCAGCTTTCAGTAATTTCTCCAAGTGGTAAAGTAAAATAAATAAAACAAAATTTCAAGCTATTATTCATATTATTGCTAATGTTGTTCCCCTTCAGTAAATCCCCTAAAAGAATTCGCTGATTATCGCGATTAATGCAAGCACACACAGAACAGAAGAAGTACGTGTTTCTGATTCTATAAAATATCCCTGAATAACAAACATTTAAAAAAAAACTATTTAGTATTGAACGCTCGAACGATTCATTTTAACTTATTATTCTTTCGTTTGAAGAAACCAGCGTAGAACCCACAATCATATCCAAACGCCTACAAGCTGTTTAAAATAAAAAAATAAAAATTAATCACAGCATTCCTAAAAGAATTCCAACGATTAAAACTTCACACTACATACATTTTAATCTATCTCTTCCTAAGCATTGTACTGACAGCTTGAGTAATGCTTTTAAGGAAAGATGTAGGCATCGAGTATCGCGTTTCACTTATCTTAAAAGTTTGATTTAATTTATTAAGATGTTAAGATGTTAAATTTTTAATTATAGCTTATTCTCTTTTCTCTTTTCTTCTGCTTTTTATTACCTTTTTTCCTATATCTTCACCTCACTTATTAGTCTTCTATTAACCGGTTAGCTGTCATTGACGCATAAACTCGTCATGAACAAATGGTAATGTTTTATATTACGACGAGTATACTCGTCGTATACTCGTATAGCCAATTTTTGCGACGCAATTTAAGTTCACATTTTTCAAAAGGGTCATGTGATTTTTTTTTTTTTTTTTTTTTTTTTCTCAAAGACATTATCCCCTTCTCGCAATATCTTAACATTACGTTTCATTTTCATAACTAGAGAAAATAAAAAATAGACAGATAATAACGGATCCACTTAACGATTTAATGCAAATTTAACAGAGTTTTCGGGATATTTCGGAATGCAAATATCTGAATATTGCAAATGGAATAAAAATTTCTAGACTCCAAGCAAACCTGCATACAAATAGGTTATTAACGATCATAACACTTACAAGCGAAGTGTGTAATAAAAAAAGGGGACTTTTTACTTTTCTCGAAAAATATTCATTTATCCATCAATATCTACTGACATGTGTCAAGTTAAAAAAAATTAAAAAAAAAAAATTCGAAAATCGAATGTACTTAGCCCACAAAATTTGAAAAGGCCACTAGATCTTTTCATGTTCATGCGATGCCATTGAACGATTGAATGAGTCGTTTAATCTGAAATAATGAAATATCTGTGCTTTTTAACTCTCTCTCTCTCTCTCTACTCTTGCTTGTATTTATTTTGCAAAAGTAGCAAACTTTTATTATTCTCAACATACATTTATTTATTGCGATAAAGTTAATCCGCCTGAGTCCCGAAGACAAAGAATCTCGCCTAACAACCGAATGGTCATGGGCTCAAATCTCAAGTGCGGTAGAGTTTTCAATAAAGCCGATAGCCTTAGATATACTGGTGCTGCAATGCTTTGGTCTTAGAACTTATTCTCTGGCCAAATTAATTGTAATAATAATAAATTATGGCAAAGTTCGCCGTGTGAAGTAGTGTTTGAAAAGAAAATGATCGAAGAAAATTATTAAGTCAATTGCATAACATCCTTCACCTCTCTTTCGCTTTCATTATTGGTCTTCTTCTTTTCAGTGACAACTTCAAGCTTACAAAATTCTTCCACTTCATCTAAGGCCAGTTTAACAAATACTTTATTTCAAAATACACTCTCATCCATTGAAGTTTTAGTGCAGATTATAAAAGAAGAATACAATTTAAAATATATTTTTATTTTTTTTATTTTTTTTTTTTATTTTAAAAAACACGTAATTACAAGTTTGATATTTCAAAGCAAATTTTATGATTTTATTATTGTAACCAGGTTCAGAATTTCTTTATTTGCGCCGATATTCAGCATTAGAAATGAGTTAAAATTTGCGGCCGCGACTGCGTTAATAACAAATTGCTTTTCTTTAATTCATAAAAGGAGAAATATTCCAGCAAAGAGCACTTCGTGAATGCATAATAAATAATACTTTTTTTTTTGTTTTTCAGGTAAATATACTTAAATGTATTGCTTCTGCAAAAGAGAAACAATAAATAAGAAAATCGAACATTTTAACAAAGACAACAAATTATGGGCTACCTTTGCGCCAGTGAACAAAATACATACTTTACAGGGTAAGTTTTGAAATTTAGAACGTGTTTTTTGGTCTTTGCCTACATGTGATTGTTTTGAAAACTTTTCGCATGCTCTTCGCAAAGATTGCAAAAGAGGGGAAAGTTTACAATAAAATTTCGACTAATTGGTGAAATTTTTCCAACATTGTTCCACAGATGTATAAAAATTTATATAATCAACCAAAAAAAATTCATTCATAATATTCAGGTGTATAAACGAAAATAAAAACAGAAACAAAAAAAAGAATTGCAAAAAGCACCGAAAGCATAGAACTGAAAAATCATAATCAAAAACAAGAACTGTAAGAGTGCAACTACAGAACAGGAAGCAGGAGCCAGAAATGCTAGTACATTGATAACGTAACAATACTTGACCCTCCGTCGACACTCAAGCCCTGTATATGAAGGGGGGAGAACTACTAAAAAATGTTTTAACGGAATTCTTACAGTTAAATATCCATAGATATATATATATATATATATATGCAAAGTGGTCATGCTTTAGTAGAGCTCATACACAATGCATAGCAAAGCATGTTATAGCCCAGTTGAGCACTTTAGAGAAGACAAATATGCTCGAGTCATTTGTACATGTGCCGATAGTGATGTGATGCCATAGGAGGAACCAACGTATATATTATACAAATAATTCCCGTACTATATTCGAGTGCAAAATTTAAACACAGTTACATACATACACTGCAATAGCGAACAAATTTCAAGCAAACGCATTTGCCCGCTTCAATTTATATATATATATGTATATACATACGAATGCTGTACATGTATACATTATATATATATATAAATTTTTTAGTTTCTCTTTAGACTAAGCTACAAGCAACAATTGAATTAAAACAAACATCTAAACATGGTGGAGGAAAAGAAGAAAAAAGATGAAAAAAACCATATTGAAAAACTAAGTCACTGAGATTCGTTATCGTAGAATATTAAACGAAAAAGCCTAAAAATATAAAATAGAAATAGGAAGAGGGAGAGGGGGAGGGAGAAAGTAGATGTATGCAGAAGGAGCAGAAAAAATAATAACTTGGGGATAAGCTTGTTTAACTTAAAATTGTTTAAACAAGAAACCATATTAGAGTTTTTATATAAGCCAAGAAAGAAAGCTTAACATGGAACTCACACAGAAAAGTTAAAAAGTAGAAACGACAAAATAAGCCGGAAGAACTAGGTGTATAAACGAAAATAAATAAATAAATAAATAATTTAAGGGAAAAAGAAGTATTCCGAAAACGTCATCTCTCATATAATGAACAGATTATGCAAACGTTTATTCGCATCTATATGACTACAGCGTAACAGCCTCAAGTTACAGTAATTTATCATAGAAGTAAAGTGAACCATAGCTTCTGATTGTCAGCATAGTTATCTTTACATGTATGCATGGATGTGTATAATAACTTTTAAGCGTGCATATGTGAGATTATAAAGTATTTCGTAAAAAAGCCAACAACAGCAAAGATTGTATGCCTTCAGGCAACAGCAGTAGGTTGCTTGTTCATTGAACAAAGACATGTTAAATGGAATTATAAAAAAAAATAAATAAATAAATAACTAAATAAAAACCTTAAAAAATTTATTTATTTATTGTTTTATTTTTTTTTTTTTTTTGCACCTTTTTATTTCTAACGGAGATACCATAAAATTTGTAATTAAAATAATGAGCATAACAATAATAAAAACATAGAGAAAACTTGATCAAAATTTAAAGCATATTTTACGTTGCTAAGAAATATTCAAGTTTTTCGACATAAAGATCCTTTCAATTTTCTTAACATAACTGCAATGTGCGGCCTTCAAATGCTTTAAGTTAATTTGAAAACGTTACATACTTTCGGCATTTAAGTTTGAAAACATTTGTAGCATACAAATATGAAAATAAAATTCGATTTATTACGAGACAATTCCAGACTTGCTTAGATGAGGCTAAAAGGTACGAGATTATTGTTAAGGAAAGCTTCACTTATTACTTATTATTACTTATATTAACTTGCAAACAGAGAAAGTTGATAAGTGCCTCAAGTGATTGGTACCTCACCAATTATTAAAGATAGCTTGCTACGATTTCCTACAAAAGACATGGGAAATTTACAGTAGATTTTTAGTACACGTCTCATTCAATTGTTAGACAAATTGTTATTGTAAACTTCGTTTCGTAATGGGTGTGTGAATATGATTTTGTTCTTTTTCTAAGATATAGAGTGAGCGAGGCGTTGAACAGAACTGTAAGTTATTCCCTTGATACAACTGTTTTTATGCTATACGCTGTAAAATTAACAGTCCTATCGTCCCCATTGTAATTAGCAGGCATTGCTCCTTCCAATTCATACTTCAGTAGATGTCTTAATATTTGTTCGAACAGTGCTTTCATTTTTATCACGGCACTCAAGTGTAGGCTCTTACGCGGAAAGCTCCAAATGATCAATTGTACTTTTCGCACCTAACCATTGGTCTGCATAACATTTGAGAGAAATAACAGCTAAATACCTATGATCACCATCTTCTAGAATTTTCAAATTTTCCGTATTAAAAATTTGTTTGCCTTTCTCCGGGCCTCGATTATGTTCGCATCATCTTTATTCAGAACTGTATATGAATCTATTGTCCTATACATGTAAGTAGCTTCTTTCCAGCAATAACAAGTACGTTTTTCTTCTTAACCAAACGAAACAAACGATGTGTTTCTTAACGAAATTTTATCAAACTGAGATTGTATTCCTAACTAATGACGGCATTGGTAAAAACATTGCAATTTTTAAACAGTTGTTGATCTAAGCACTTTTCTCGAGAATCACTATAAAGTAACGTTTGTGCACAATGTATGTGCGCAGCAATGTAATAAGGAATTAAAAATATGAGAAACAGAAAATAGAGTTTTATATAAGAAGCATAATAAGTATGGGACCGATGCTAGAAGTTTGTTGAATCTCATGGGTAACGCATTGCGAAAATATTGATATTTTTCTTGATTCCCAAACGATAACGTCCTCACCCTAACTTATATGTCTATTTAACATATAACCATTTGACATGTTCTTGAACACTATTGTCACCGAAAAAATTCTAAATTGTTCTTCATATTCAGTTTTTCTACAATCATCCTGTCTTCTAAAATGCTGTTGAAACAATCCAACTCGAATTTTAATTAAAACGTTCAACAAATGAATAGCTTAGCATAGGACAGTTCCCATCAGTCTAGATAGATAGATATGATGATTAAAACAAAAGCTATAGTTACACATCCATGGTATTATGATAATTTTAAGCTGAGTTTTTAACATATATACCGAAGGAAACCTTCATAAATAATTTTGCATAGCATCTCGTTGTTTATAGTCGACGGTAATTTATATATCTACATACATCGATGCGTTCAATTATTCATAACACTCCGGCTCTTGTAGTAGTCGCCACGTAAAAAAATGCACATACATGCGTATATAATTGCTAATGAGCCCATTAAGCGAGATATGTGTAAACGTCTGCGTATATGTATACATCTATCTATATATATATATATACGCGTGTTTGTGTGTGTGCATCGAACTGTAATATACATTTTTGCCCATTTCAAATCTTTATAGGTCCTAAGGACACACATATTCCGTATCTATGCATGAACATTAATTAGGCCATTAGTCTGAGCTTGACTTCTCCTTCTTTAAATCGAAAACGTAGATATAACAAGAAGAAGCATTTTGGTTCGCAGTACATTTCAACTAGATTTCATTTTAAAAAAAGAGGCGAAAAAATAACAACAAAATAATTCATCTCTGATATTCCGCATGCAAAACTCTTTGCTTTAACTTTTGTGCTTAGCTTACGAAAGAAAAAGCGAGGAGAAGAAAACCTCGGTGGAAAAACAACATAAAGAGAAATTTTGTTTAGGCTTTTACGTCTTTATCGTGATGTGAAGATTTGGTTGCTGAATGCTTCAAACCAAATTCCTTTGTCTTTTTATTATAGAACGCACCATCCAACTCAATTACTAAAAACCCTTATACCGCTGTAACAAGTCTTAAACACCTACGTTCAGTTACATCAAACATCATGAGATGTGAACAGTTTCAGCAGCCCGTATCACACTCACGCCCAATCAAACCACTACGAAGAAAAAGAATCGAACCAAATTTGCTTGCAAGTCTTACCTCACCCATACATACATACAATCAAGGACATAAGTTTATATACCTGAGAATTGCTCAATATTACGAAATCATTATGAGTTAAAACAAAACATCCTTTAAATAAATCAGCGCAGTCCATACTCAAAAAGCATCACATAAACAATTTCAACAAACAAAGCTGGATTTACTTACACCTCATTTAGTGCAATACAATTTAATCTGTTAAAAATTGCAGAAGAAAACATGGGGAAAATAAATGCCATTCAGTTGCGTTTCTGTCTGTTCAACGGTATCTGAAACGGTAAAA
Organism: Glossina pallidipes; assembly: GCA_000688715.1. Classification (NCBI taxonomy): domain Eukaryota; kingdom Metazoa; phylum Arthropoda; class Insecta; order Diptera; family Glossinidae; genus Glossina; species Glossina pallidipes. The sequence goes on from KK499778.1 coordinate 1,493,158, forward strand.
AAGTCTGAGAGAGCGAAAAGGTTTTCAAATACCAATAAGAATTTCGCACGTAGAAGCACACAACCTTCTATTGAATATGGAAATTATTAAATTTAATCTGCTCTACGGCAAAAGTTGCAATGAAAAATTTCGAAAGTATTCGAAGCTAAAAAAACTCTCCTACTTTTGTAGGCGCAAGAAACTCTTTAGACAATACGTAGCCAAAGTTCTAACAAAAGTTAACAAAGGTCAGAAAGTTAGTGCTTCAAGTGTAGTCTCGAACTGCCAACAAGTGTGCACTTGTAACAACTGTCGATAGACGTTTGAAAAAGGAAAGTAGTGAAGAGTTTTGCTCCAGTTTTGACAAGCAGTAAAAACTTAGTTGTAATAACTTAAGTGCGTGTTGTCGTTTCTTTGTTAATTTTGAATTAAAACTTTCTTGTTTTTAATAAACATTACTTTGAGTTATCTAAACGTTGGCTGAAAAGGCTTTCCGTTTTTTAGCTCCTCTTCTCCATCATATTCAGAACTATAGATAATTATATGTATATACATATGCTCAACTCAATCTTTAGTTAACCATTTTCTGTCACCGTTTTCATGTTAATGATGTTTACAACACATTTCAAGGCATATTCGTTAACGGGTAACGTTGTAGCAATTCTGCAAAAATGGAAAGAATTAGTCATGCCTACCTAGTTTTGTAGTATGTCGTAATAAAATTTTTTTTTTGTTTCAAAAACTTTGTAACGCACAGAAAGAAGCTTGAAAACCTCCGTAAAATGTATGAAGCTCTGGCCAGTTTCAAATTCGGAATGTATCTAGGCATGTGTAGTATCTGTGGCAAGCATTCTTCCGTTCGTAAAAATGGAGGTATCGCCTACAAACTTGCCAAACAATTACGATCCAAACTTTCCAAAGAACACGTCTATGTAAGAAAAACTGTGAACACCTTTGCCTTCCATGTTTCTTGCTTGTTACTCAGTACGACACATAAAGTTTAGTTTTTTCCTTTTTTTAGGATCACGGCAATGGGTGTAAAAGATTCGGAACGAATGGGTTTTTGTTTCTTACACGTATTTTCTCTTATAAACAAAAAAAAAGAAATGTTCAACCAAAATTATTAAATTTGCTAGCATGTACCGAAGTCGGTGCACATGACGTGTAAGACGACTTAACACGTCAGGTTGATCGGTACTTTGCTTATCATATACTGGCTAGGCAGAACAACTCCACTATTTTTGAACCTGTTTCTAGGATGGTGGCTGTAAAATAAAAGACACACAGCCATGTCATTCTTGCTTAGAAAGCAAGTTAAAGTTGTGAAACAATTGCATGGAAGCGGTACTGCAATTCGCGATAGTTTATCAGACCGCAAGGAAAACTTTTAATATCTATTGATATAATTTACCGCTTTTCTAGAGAGAAGAACTAGCATTGAGAGACAAAGCGGAAAGTCATTTTCGACCTCGAACACTTATGTTTTTTTAAAACATTTATATACTTGATTTTAAAGGGCCAACCTCCAACCAATTAACTGCAATCGTATGAAATGAACAATAAGCTCAAGGTCTAAATCTCTTAAACCTAGTATCCCCAATCCAACTCCATGAACTTTTTCATGGCCTTATTCCGAAGCTAAAAGTAATTCATTTCTTCTTTCATGTTCTTTCTCGCACATTTGATCAGCCTAAGCCCAATTCATATATCACTGAAAGTATTCTCTTTAGATGCTTTACTTTAACGAAAAAAAAGAAGATTAAAGAATTGAGAGAAATTGTAAAGGAAAAGAGTGCACCTAATATTGCATAAGTTAAAGTTTCTAAAGTGATGGAAATTGTAAACCTTTACGTCGAATAGCAACACCTACTGAGTCGACTTCATGTTCAGAAATTTAAAAAAAAAAAATATTACACCAGACGCGGAAAAATTTAGTAAAAACCTTAACAGTTGCTCGGTTTGCTGGTTGTTTCATACATTGTTGTTTCAATTCAAAGTTTCAATCTTTTTTTTTTTTTTTCTTAAATCAACGCGCATGGGCTTTACTGTGACAGCCCACGTCAACGCCTTTGTAAAGAGTTCCAATAACTTACATGTGATTAACACATTATTTAAAAAAATATACAAAATTTGAAATTAAACACGAGCACAAGATGGAAAAGAGAAAAACTTAAGGAACAAAGTTAATAAGACCGAGTAGAGTAACCGCTCACTATCATGTAGTAGAAACGCCGAGCGTGTGTGTTGTTCACATATCCAAACTTCATTCGTCAACTCTTTTTGATCTCACCCAACTCGTTATGAAATTCATGAAACTTTTGCATATGTTGTATGTGTTGTATGTGTAACCACTTTGCCGTGAACTACCTATTTGTATGAAACTTTATTCTGCCCTGTGCCTGTTACACGTACAGCCAATGGATATAGAAGTAGCACAAACTTCCCCATGAGACTAAACAAGAAGATTTAAAAAGGAATTTAATGAAAGAAAAAGGCAAACTTTTGCTTTCATTTTGAAGGATAGTCGACGAAGAATCGGAACATGTTCAAGTAAATTGAGGCAATAAACTCCAGGTAAAAATTAATGAAAATACATCGCATACAGAAATGATAAAAAACATATTGACGCAGGTTTGCAATAAAATATAATTCGTCGTTTTTTGGCGTAGTGAAGTAACAGGCATTCGGTCGTGACCGAATCTTTTATACCCATCACCGTAATCCTATTCTACTCTATGATATTAGGTGGTCGCGGTTGCCTTTTCCTATTTTCAGTATAAAAGTGGATATTTATATGGCGCCTGTGTTGCGCACGCAAAAACACGGAAAACAAATGTGTTCATAGTTCCTGTTACATAGACGAGTGGACGCTGCAGGCGTGTTCTTTGAAAAAAGTTCAGGTCATTTTCATATTCTTCTGCAGACGGACAGATAAAGGGACGAACAAGTTTTAAACTTAAAAAAAAAAATATATAATTAAGTAGGATGGGCCCATTTCTTCCACTTTTATAGCCGTACTACAGCATTACCAACAGAATAGGCAGTTAATTTTTTGTAACTTTATCTGCTGTTGTTATATATATTTTGATATATTGATATATTAGGTTGGTAATTAATTCGCCAACGTTCTTCCAAGTTTTAACATTTCGCGTGTCCTTAAATGTTTTTAGGATCAATTATTCTACCGGAGTCTATGTTACGTTTATCTATGAACTTCAAGCAGAGAAAAGTGGGCATTTTCGACGATTCCTCTTTTTTTGCTTCTACTCAAAGTTCTAACGGCCGCCAAAGCTGTTCGTGACATTTGTGCGGTGCGTGCAGGGGGTGCCTTAGCTAAAAGAATCGCCCACGCTTGGCATGCCAAATATAAGAATGAAAATTTTTACCTAAAGAGATATCTTTTTCTGGCCGCGCAATTAAATTCGATGAGAAGGGATTAAATCAACTTTTGCACGAAAGTTCACGTCACACGGTAAGAGAACTGGCAGAGGAACATTAATTGTTCCACACTGCTATAGAGAAGCGTTGTCGCTCAGCTATCCAAGAAAACAGACCTAATCGTCACTATGCAGTTCTTTTGCTGCACGAAAACGCCCGCCTTCATATCGCCAATATGACCCGTCGTACTTTCACAACGGATTTCCACCTTTTCCAATCTCTTTCCAATTCTATGCAATAGGTTTCATTCAATACTGATCCAGAATTGACAGCTTAGTCGGATGCATTTTCCGAACCGGGGCCGGGTGATCTCTACCAACGAGGTATTGAAAATAGTGTTGGAGGTTGGGAAAAGGTTGTAAATTAGTTGAATGATTTTATTGAAATACAAAGTTGAAAAAAAATTGTTTCAGAAAAAAGCGCTGGAACTTAGTTGCCGATCCAATATATGAAGAGAAAATTGTCCATTAATTAATTATTTTAAATAGGATGAAGTCAAAATAATTTGTAAAAGGTATCGTTTAAAATCATCCGTGCATGCACATACATATTTATCAGCATACACACTTACATACGTTAACGTACGTTGACATTAATGTAATCAAAATGCGAAAATAACTGGGAATGGATGCAAGCATCTAACATAGCCGTGCTGGTGGTGAAATGAAAATTTGTATTTTAGTTACACATACGCATATATGTATACAAATTTGTTGGCAATTGTTGTTTTTCATATTGTTATAAACGACACTGTTTTGCTTTACATGCCGCAATAACAAAAACAATTACCGTACAACACTCAAAACTTAACACTCTGCACCCTATGTACGAACGCGTTTTTGATTTTGTATATGCAAGCATTATCAACATTGTCAGCATCAACCGAATGCAGTAGCAATTTGTATCCGCAATTGTTATTTTTGTTGCTTCTATTAACTTATGCATATATACATAAAGTCATGGGCGGATAGATAGCATGCACTTAGCCGTAGAAATAACGAGCAAAGACTTGGACTGAGAACTTTAAAAAGATAAAGGAATTCTTCTCCTTTCAAAATATAATTGAAATTAATGCAAATAAGTTTTAAAAAATCTTTAAATAATTTAAACAAAAACGACATTCACGCAATTGAAAGCATTCGAAAGATAAGGAAATTTTTGGAACGTACCAGGAACATACAACTTCCTAACTAACTGAACAAAGAAAATAAATAAATAAATAAATAAATAAATAAATAAATAAATAAAAAAATCAATAAAATTCTTTGTTTATGTCGCTGGAAAATGTTTATTTAAATTTTGTGCCCTTTATTTGCCCATGCCTGTACATATACATATGTGTGTATGTCAAACATAGTGATATGCTTGCGTGTGCACATATTGTCAATCGGGTTGCGATGTTTAACCAAATGGTGACACCGTAAAGAAATTACAACAGCTGTATAATGTATACAACACACACACACAATATATGCATGATAAGCATATAGAACAGAACATAACTCCGTCATCCGTCAGCTTTAACATAATTATCGACACCATCATCGCGAACACAATTACAACTGTTTTGTATTATATCCATGCGTATTTATTTTACAATTTGTGCTCCAACCATTTCGAGCTGCCCTTCATCCCTTGGCAATTTCATACAATTGACTGTCTGTCATACGTTTTGCTTTCTGTTTAGCGCACTTAAATAATTTTAAATAAATTGACTTTAGTTAGTTACTTATTTTTTAGATTAAATCTAACAAGCATCTGTATTTTTTTTTTTTTTTTTTTCGTGCTATTTAAACTTTTCTTATGCTTTTTTTTATTTATTTACTTATTTTTTATTTTTTTTTTTTTGCTCGAAATTTTTATGTTTTCTTTATTAATAATAAATTAGCCTGCAACGGCCTGCAAGTATTATTGTTTTCATGTAAACAAAAGCCTTAAGGTATGCTTTTAGAATTTTTATATGAATTACTCTATAATTAAAAAAAATGCAAAATATGAGAAAAATATTAAGTTTTTTACTACGCATAGCTGGACACATAAATAGCACACACCTTCCTATAAACGCACACGTATACAGAGAGATTTGCTAGGAGATTAATGTAAAAAATAGGACAAAGGAGAAATATATAAAATACATTCAACATATATACATATATTAGGATATAAGGGAAATGTTTATATGGAATAAAAGTATATCTTATTTATGTAAACAAATAAACAAAGAATAAAAACAATTTCTTTTAAAATAGGATTAAGTAAAGAACAATAAAAAAGAATATACTTAATTAACCGCGAAATAGCGAAGGATGACTCCAAAATTGCTTAGCAAAGATTATTTGGAGCAAAGAGAATGAAAAGACAGATAGATAATGAGAGAGAGAGAGAGAGAGAGAGGGACGAAAACGATAATCCGTAGCATATAATAAGAAGAAATGGCTGAACGGGAAAATTATCCAAAGCAAGAAGAAAATTTACATTTCACAGATAAAGAGAATTTAATAGATCATTAGGTGAGTAAGAACATTATAATCGGTACATAAAAGTAGGGAGTAACTATTAAACAGTCTACGCCATTTCGCTTCGTGGTTAGACGCCGAATATTACACTTTGCTTGCACATAAAAGTATACTTTTTATGAACGTGCTTCAGAAGAAGACCTAAACTTGACGGTGAATTAAGCTCTAGCAACATTAGTCTCTTATTATTATTCACCCTTTTTCGTGATAAATAACTAGACATTAAGCTTTGCTGTCCTACAAAGTCTTAATTTTCCTGATTACACTTATACAGGATTGTGTTTAAAAAAAATTGACCTTTGTAGTAAAAATATTAATACAATTATTTTCTATATCAATCACTATTGTGGATCAATAATTTTCATTCTAAAACATTAAAATAGAGACCCGCTTTGCATCTAAAGTTTAGGTTTAGTTAAATTTTATGTCAAACTATTCCTATTATGGACCGATTGTTACTGCGTGTATTAAAACCATTTTCCACACAATGGCTTACTTTTGGTAGGAACAGTTGTATAAGAAGGAATTTTTTAAATATTAATCCACCCGATCCATCCAAGATCCAAATTTTTGAGATCAATTCAGAGTATGAGGAGCCATGATTAGTCAGTGAATTGTGCTCAAAAACTTTAAAAATTGCAACTTTTTTCTCAACAAAGCGTTGTATGTCCAATTCAACGCTTTTTCAAAGGGGTTCATCACTGAACCAAAACATATCGGCACACAAAATACAGGGGCTGATATGCGGCGGAGAGACATACTTGAATCAGTTCAATCAAAAAATGATTTGGCATCGATCGATACAATAAAAGGTAGATGAATCTTAAGACTTTCTAAGTATTATATACATCCACACAAACTTAATATATTATGCTGTGACGTAGAACACACTCAACCACGGAGTTGGACTAATAGTAAACTGGAAATTTGATGTAATTAAATTTTAAAATTTTTATTCTAACAGCAAGAAAAATATACTGATTTGATATACTGAAGAAAGTATTTATTGATAAGCTTACGATAACATGTATCGATGTTTAAAAAGCTAGCAATACTTTTTTATTATACCCTATCATAAAATTAAAAAACAGCGTAACATAGATTTATTTAATACAATATTTAATGCATACGTGCGTACATACATGTGAATCGACTGCATCATTATATTTAATAAATATGACAGCATTTTTAAGAACTATAATTATCGTATGTAGTGCTAAATATTATATAATAGTATGTGTTCGACGGCCTCGACTCTATTATTAAAAATTAACGTAAACGAAGCCTTTAACAATATTGTGGCTCACAAAACAAGAAACGGGCAAATGCACAACGGGTTCTTTGCCACTTGGCAATGTGTAGCTAGCCAAGTAAACGGTCAGCGAAAATCAAACGCGTACATAAATCACAAACCCCACCATGGTTTTAAAAGGTTACTGCATTTCTAATACTTTGAAAATGGAATAAAAGCTAAAAAAAAACCGAACTTTAGTCAATGTAAATACACCCTCTGTGCACTACTGTGCCTGCATAGGTAGAAAGCGGCATCTCCTGTGAGTGACAGATCAAATATGATAAAGAAAAAAAATGAAATCAATTAAACCAACTTTCTGAATTTTTTTAAATTTTAACGTCAAAACACTTCATTGACTCGTAAAGTTTATGTATTCAAAGAATCTGTCTCTCTGTCTCCCAGAAAATGATCAAATGATAAGTTATTTCAGAAGCCAACCGCATTAATTGCAAAGCAATTAAAAGTTAAGTACATATAAAAATCATTTGCCATCGCTACCGAATAGACGGTTTTCCTTTACGACTTTTTTCCACTTTTGCTTTCACGGACTTATTGTTCATTTGGCTAATGAAACACTCGTGAGAAGGTGACAAATAGATTTTCCGTATGAGAATCATTTGTGAAGCACATGAACAAATTGAAATCAAAAAAAGAAAAAACAATAGAACTCTGCTTCAGGCTAATTTGAAAAATGCAAAGCTGGTTAAGGATACGCCACATTGTTGCCTTCGTCCCCTGTGCCATTAACATGCGAATTCATAGTTTAAGTCTAGCAAAAGGCTTAAGAAAATAATCTCCTATTTAAAAAAAAAAAAAAAAAAAAAAAATTTAATAAATCCCAGTATTCTCCAGTGACAGATAAAACAAACACACACACACACACACACACACACACACATATAGCAAAAATATATTTTTGACTGTCAATTGCTGCCTTATAAACACGATACGTATCTTGTCACAACGGTGAGCCTCTAACATGCAAACTATTAAATATGCATGCGATTGCATTGACTTTCGCATGCATCGCATTCGCAAATACAGCATTCATATCGCGATGTAACAGATGCTAACTCAAATAAACAGGTCATATATCACAGTGTCAATTTCTTAAACAAATCGCCGGAGAGCGAAACGCTATTAATTTTTTCATTTTATTTGTAACCTCTAGAGATAGACCTCGAGTGAATCTATTAAAACATTACCATCACCTTTAATATAAAATTTAAATTAAACAAATAAATTATTTATGAAAAAAAAATCCTGGAAAAATATGGAAAAGTTTTCATAGTAAAACAAAAAAAGTTGAAAATATTTGAACGGACTGAGCACAATTTCAAATTTAACTAACAAAGGCATTTACCGTCAATCTTAATAGAGTTCCGTAGAGACGTTAATATAGCTCTTGCTTGCACTGGCTCAGTGCAAATTTGGAAACCTAAGATATTTTTGCGCGCATCTTAACGAATCGAAAGAAACACTAAAAGATTTCATTCGAGAAATGCACTTAAAAGGGGAAGCCACTGCAAGCGTACCGTTATGTAATAGAAAAAGCAATCACTTTCTAAAAATATTAAAAAATGGCAATACGGTGACGCTCCTTTCGAAAGTAGTGAGTGCTTCCAAAAGCACACTTTTTTCCTTCTTCACTACTACTGCTCACTATATACTACGAATATAGGACTGCTATGGATGTCGTGTGCATCTACAAGCTCACGCAATGGACGTCTATACACGTCATTTACGTCAACGGATTAGTGTACATTTCTAGTGAAAAACGTAGCGTATTTTGAAAATACTGACTTTTGTGTGATTGGCGAACGTTTGAATGAAAAAAAAGTTCGCTCTTTTTTTGACCAAAACAAAAGCCAACTGTTTGTGAATAAAAAAACATTAAAATTTACTTATCAAAAATTGTCCCATGTTTCACTGGACAATGCCTTTTCAAAGATATTATCAAGAAATGCAAATAGAAGGACCGAAAACGGTTCGAGGTGCGTTCCGAGAAAACCGCGTCTATGTTTCTACAGTATATTCAATGGTATTGGTTTTTCTTCTTCGCCGCACACACACTATTACTCAAAAGTGCCTATTTTGCACGCATATAGTTCCGTAGCAGAATTCATGACCGCAGCAGAATTCGAAAATTCATCCCAAACTTTTAAGATACATTGAAAGTGCTCCTTGAAAGCGCTGTAAGGCGCTCTAAGAACACTTTTAAGAAGCTGGGGTATAGATATTAGACTTGAACGTTTCAGCAACTTAGGGATAAGCCCTTTGAGGCAAAAAAAGAAAAAGAAGCTTTGCACTGGTTTTCTGTCTTAAGGGGTAACACCACCGTAAATTTTTCAAATTTGCTTAACAAATGCTTTAAACACCCTACAATTGTTCATTCATTACCCGCAAAAAATCATTCCTTTGCAATTTCATAGTTTTCTCGAAAGATACCACGTGCTGGGACCTTTGGATTTCCAACTCCTCTAAAAGATATTTAGGTTCATTTAAAACCGTTACCATTCAGAAAATACTTTACCATATCTTCAATGCAACAACGGTTGGTTAGAAATGAGGCTGAGAGCGATTCAAAAACTTTCAATGCTTTTAGCCTGAAGTTCAAAGTTGGGGAAGAAATTCTTTGATATCACCTATGAATTCGGCTATGGGGATTCTGCCTTTGACAGACGCAAACAAACTGCCATGTTCCAGCTCAAAGTGGTCGAGGAGTGTAGGCTCACTTTTATCATCCTGAAGTCGCTGATCTATAATAATATCACTTGTCGTGAAAGACGTATTCTTTTACGCATTCTTGAATCCTATGAACATTTAAGTGGTAATATGAAAACATATGAAGTCTGTTGGGATTCCAAAATTATGACAATTGACATACAGCCATGGACACATAAATGGCATCCCCCCTTATTATGAAAGCAAGCATTGAAAGCTGTATCGGGGCAGCGCAGCAGTAAGGAAAAACATTTCGCTCTGGATTATTTTTGGTAATTTGTTTTACGATAAGGGAGTCTTCGCTGCTACATATATTTTCAATTATTTATTTTGAATGCATTCTTTTTTCTTTTTTTTTTTTTTTTGCTTTGTCTCAGTTATTCAAAGATTTTCAAATTTTGTTCTTGTTGCTGATATTGGAATCTTTGTATTTGCCGAAGGTTCGGCTTTTCTTGTTATGTTTTTAATTAAAACAAGAAAAAAATGTAAAACAAACTTTTTGTGCAAACAAAACTTTTCATTGTAAATAAAAAAATATTTCGCTTTGTTCTTAATGTTTTTATTTTTTTCATTCGACTGATAATTTTTATATATAACTGGTTTTTTATTAATAAAATAATAATAATAATAATAATAATAATAATAATAATAATAATAATAAGTAAAAAAATCAAAGATACTCCAATGTTTATACACGCACATATCTGGGTTAGCATCGACGAAAAGATGCTCTCTTGTCGTGTGATTAAAATTGGACGCAACATCAAACAGAGCTTTTGTTGCGTGCTTCGTACCAAACAATTACTAACATAATATATTTCTTCATTATTTCGTCTCGTTTTAAACTCTTTTGTACACGACCGCCTTTTATTTATAAAATTATCACCATTTTCTGATGTAATTCACGTATTTATGAATTTTTTAATTTCGAAGTAATTGAGCTGCAACGCAAACTCATAATTAGTCAGATTCAAAAACCTTGCTATTATCGACCTTAAGATATAAAAGTTATATAAGCTAAGATTAAAATAAGATCTGATTTATTGAGTTGAAGAAACTGCTCGCTTTACCAATGGCAGCGATTCCACAGAAGCTATGAGGGCGTGAAATCGTCTGCAAACCTTTTATCGTGGTTTAGCGAACCGGCGAACGGATTATTCCCGAAACTAGCAAAGACTTTGGCTCGATGATATGAATTGAAATGATTTACTTCTTCACCCATCGTCGTTACTTCCTCCTGAAGAACGAACTTATGCGATGAGTGCTAGCGTTTCAATTTTTTTCGTTACCCTCGCGTAGATTACGTGAATGCTTTTTCCAATTGTTTTTTTACGTTTTCGATCTCTTCTTTAGCTGGTGTGCGAACGCCTTCAATGAAGATTAGATTTAATTGATTAAAACAAAGAAAGAATTTTCTATTTTTTGCTCTTTCCAGACGGATCCAAGGTTCGGTCTACTTGCCTATATGCAAGTGAAAAAGCAAAAAGAGATAGACGATAATTTCAGTAAGTGGATACAGGGACAGGGAGACGATACTAAAATGATTTACCTATTCATACGAAGCAAGAATACGTATGGCATTATAAGCCGAAGTATCCCTATATGTTGCAAACGTTTGACAAACCTAACAGACCTGTATAAAGGGGATAAAGAAAAAACAAAACTCCACGAGTTGCCGTATTTGGCAATAAGTGAACATGTTCATACAGGCTCACACAACACCATGCACGCAAGCGCACGCACACAAACACAAGAAATACCTCAAAAAAACCGATAATTTAATGGGAAATCGTAATTGATCTCAGTTCACACACTATTACAAAGCGCCAAACATGATTTTATGTCTGCATTTGCTTAACATAGGCGCTTTGCAATAACAACAACTCCCAAACATTATTTTTATGTTATGCCTCACACATTTTTTTCATTTTCCATTTATTATTTCAAAATGCAACCTAATGTAAAAGGAAGATTTATCCTTTTATAGAATAACTCTCTGACAGCCAGTTTCTTGAAAAAGTGTACAAAAACCAAAAAAAAAAAAATAAGAGGTTTTTGTTTCTCGATTCATATATAAATGCTTTAATATACACTGACTTTAAATTTATTGTTATGACTCTTACAATTGGTTATGCAGTGTAGTGTTCTAAAAAAATGTAACCTTACTTTTGACATATCGGGCGTTGTACGCAGTACGGTGTACGTGTTGTAACATAAAAAGCGGCTTAACTCGATTATCTCGATATGTCGCGTATTAAAGTCTCTAGACGCTTTATGCGGCCTATTTGCAATGACCCATGAGGTGCACACGCATTCTTGATCAGCACAAGCTTCTAAATCACCTTATGTTTGTCTATCTCTCTGTCCGTCCGCTGTAATATTTCGTCTTTTTACCACCCATCCTATCTATATGCTGTTGCTTTGCAAACGTTTCGTATAGTGAGAATTTTGAAAATGGCTGATGCGGCACGGATTTTTCGATTTGCTGGATCTACCAAACGAATATTAGGTACATCTTCTAAGGTATGCGGATTTCTATAGCCTGCAGGAATTAGCCGCTGCTAATATCAAAAATTGAAACAAAAATATGATCGAAAAACGTGATGAACAATGTGTCAAAACTTAGGACCTTAATTTTGAAAAAAATAATTTCCCAAAACTTGATTGTGCAGATTCGATCATATGTACTGTCAACACGAATTAAGGCCGAATTCATTGTATACGTCTTAAATTTATTTACTGTTCCTAATGGATTTACTCGCCTGCAAACTAATTCCCCTCAGATACTATACACTTACGCTAAGGTTTTTTCCAATCCTCGAAACAGTTGCTGTAGTCGACTTCCGGACCGGCCTTCGAAACTTTCAGTGATTCTGTGTGTATCTCTGCATTTCGGTTAAAACGTTGACTCTGGGGCGATCTTTTGTGCTTAGGAAATAGTCCGAAGTCAAATGGGGCTAAATTATGTAAGCAGAATGGTTTAGAAACGATATGGACTGAACTTGTAAACAAATGGTCTCGCAGAAGCAATGCAATGGGAGAAAGCGCATTATCGTGATGCCATGAGTTGTATTTCCACTGTTCCGGCCTCTTTTTGCGAGTAGCTTCACGCGAACGCCGCATAAGGCTCATATAATATTCCTTGTTAACAGTTTGGCCCGGCATTCACAGCACCACGATAATCGGAGGAAACTATTAACATCACGTTGATTTTTCAGCGACTTTTGTCTCTTTTTGGTTTTTACGGTCTTAGCTCATCTTTGCACGATATTAGTTCGATTGATCGATTGTTTTCGCAGGTCCACGTCTTATCGTCTGCAATGATGCATTTCATGGCCTTTGGATAGTCAGATATCATCTCCTCCTCACCAAAGAAATTAAGTGTTTTTGGTACCAATCGAGATTTCACGCGTTTAAAATGTTGTTAGCGGGTCCGTTTAAAATGCCAACAATAAGGTAAGGGACGAAACAAAATTGCTCCCCATTTTGTTGTCACAGTTAAGTACAAACTAAGTATAGTAAATATAGGATAAGTTATGATAGAGAGAGCGCAAGGTGGTTTATAACAACAGCTAGGTACAGTAAGCCGATTTGTCGGACTCCGGAAACAAGGTTCGAAATGCCAAATGTCCGACGTAGATGAAAAGAGAAATTCAGATTCTTATTGTCTTCTTTCGCTAACCGCAGTGGAGTATGCGTATACATGAACCACTGTTATCATGGTCGGCGCTGCGATTGAGTAAATGCTACACCGAGGAGTCCATTGATAGGTGAGAAATAATAGAAAACCGGAATGTGTAAAGAAATAACGAAGTGATTAAAATACATAAAATTAATTTCTATATTCGAAACATTATATATACGACGACTATGAAGAAAAAGTAGTGGATCGTTGCATTTTGTATCTTGAAAGCGAATGACAAAGTAAAACCTTTATAACGTAAGCGAAATCATTTTGAGTGCTTTTTATTCATCCAAATGGGTTCCGTTTCCCGTCTAACGGTCGCAAGCCCGCTTTAATCAGAGAGAGAGAGAGTGATAAAAAGGTAAGAGTTTTCCTGGAAATCAGGGAGCTGATCCTGTAGAATTTGTTCCTCTCAAGAATTTTTCAAGGTTTACTTCTAATCAAAGCACCTTAAGGCCATCTTTAAAGTGAATTCTGGTCTCGCTTAACAGAACTACGAATTCGAGTATTGGGGGATGTATTGTGAAGACGTAATGCATATCTCAACAAGAAAAACTCGACTAACCCGTTTTGTTTTGCATAACAGTAGAATAGCGGACATATGACAAACGCATCCTCTGTTCATAAAATTAATTTAAAATAGACTTTTTTTTTTTAAACGCGTTAGATGACATTTCGTACATAGTTTAGTACCTTTTGGCATGTGAAATTTTTATTATTTTATAACTTTAACCTAATTGTTAATAACTCCCGTTTATTTGCGCTCGTAAGCATGCATATGGTGCGTAAGAGTTATGGCGATAATTTGTAACGGATAACGATTTGTTATACGCGCACATGTTTTATCACACATGCACTCAACGTGCATACATATGTGCAGACAATATGTAAACGCGAATGTGTTCAGGCATTCATTTATGCATAAGAGCGAATGTAAAGGCTTTTTAAGCTTCATTTAAACAAAATTATGTCATTTTTAACAATGTTTCATATGTCAAATACATATACACATGCACGTGCACCTAAATGTGCACGCAGTGCGCATAAATGCAAAGCAAAAAAAAAGGCAAAAAAGGCGAAAAAAATACTGAAAATTTATTTAACAGTTAACAACATACAAAATTATTTGTCAGCAGCATTATAAATCTTATTTTGTGTATATGTAGTGTTTGTGTTTGTGTGTGTGTGTGTGCGTCAAAAAAACACAAACATAAACAAATAAACATCGCGAAAGAGTGAGAAACACATGTTACTGATGCCTGCTACCAACAATAATGCGGACAGACAAGAATACACATAAATATATGTATATTATATATATATATATATATATATATAGGAACATACACACAACCACATAAACCTATATTGCTTTGAAGGCACTTAGTACCGTATGAAGTGCGTGTCAAAAATGTCACTTGTAAAATTTATTGATATACTACTACTGACTCAACATACACAAACACAGACGCACACACATAGATGCACGCGCAAACCCATACACTCCATATGATCAATGAGACTTCGAGTGAGTGAGGAGAGAGAATGATTTGTTACATAACTATATAGACATGTGTACATGTTTGTATATATGTGTCCGTACAAGCATCAGTTTGCGCTTAGTGACAATAATTAATAGCGACACTTGTGTGTCAATACAATGGAAAATTTATGATAACAAACTCTTTGCTTTGTGATAACCAATGGCGGCCAAAGGTAGATATATTTAAAAGCCTGCGTAGCTCCTCACATATATATATCGCAAATACAGGTTATTGGGTTAATGAAAATGGATAGAGAAAGATGCACTCATACGAAATACTTATAGCTTCAATTTATTATACATATTATTAAACTTAAAATAAGAACAGAACAAAAAAGCGAAATAAAAAAATCGAAAATATTTAATAAAAAATATTCTGCTCATTAAATTATCAGAAAACACAATAATAAAGAACATGTTGTTGCGATTTAACAGCGAAATTGACATTTAACACGCAATTAACTGACACTGGCCAGTAACATGGACAACATGGCCATTAGCAACCAAATTACAATATAATCAGAAAGCGACTGAGAGAGACGCTCACAAATATATAAAATAATATCAAATTAATGAAAACATTATCATCATGTACTCTTGTCCGATTATGTATAAACTCGATAATGGGCACTTCTCCACTTATACATGGCGCACTCATTCACTTGCACGCGTACAAATTTCAAATTAATTACAATTCTTTAAAACAAGCATAAAAATAAATAAATAACAAAACGAATAAAAAAAAAATCACGAACAGCTTACAACGAAACATTTCATACTCCCTACTTGCTCGTTTTCACTTCTTTCTTTTTTTTTTTCATATACAAAATGTATGTAAAAATATGAGTATAAACATGACATATATATATATATATGACATTATAATTTCGATAACATGCGCCCAAATGTAAGCAACTGCCTTAACATAGCTAAGATACCTGATCACTTGGAAGAGAAAATATTTGACCTTTGAGACGATGAGTTTAGGTAAAATGTGTCAAATTGAAAAAAACAAACTCAAGTCCGTATTTGAAAAAGATTAACGAACAGATGTTCATTCGAAATTCGTTCGTTTCATTCTCCCATTCTAATATAGTTTCCCTTATGCACATCTCTAAACTATTTACAAACATTTCACAAACTTAAGATGTGCTTTCTCGTGCTGTGTTCATATAAAACAGAAAATTACAATCGGTCGCGGGCGACTTCTTTATACCCATCGCTGTAACTCTAGAAAAAAGAAAAAAAAACTAAATTTCCATACTCTCAGAATAAAAGTAGAAACTTATATAAGCAAAAAACACGGAAAGCAAAGATGTGCACAATTTCTATTGCACAGGCGCGTGGGCGTTGCAGGTGCGTGTTTTGGCCAGTGTGGGTAATTTCCAAATTGTTTTGCAAATTTTGCGAACGAGATACTATACAGTTGCCCACACCAACAGACATGCAGGAGAACGGACGGACATGGTTAGGTGCATTTCGCATGTAAAGCTGGACAAGAATTTGTACACTTTGAAGCTTGTTTCCGTCCGCTATATAACAAAAGCTTTGAAAAAAAAAAACAAAATTAAGATCCACTCCGAAGTTGAGTAGGCGTGGCCAATTTTTTCCATTTTTTTACAAGTACTACAGCTTCGCCCCCTAAAAAGTTTAACGTTTAAAATTTTGTTTACGTAACTGATGTAGTTTATGAGTAATGAGCAAAAAACCAGTTTTTTATTCCAATTGAAAGAGAGAGGTGTTCTTTCAGTTGATGTGGGATTGTAGGTGTATCCTTCGACCAATCTGTACAAGAACTTGCAATTTTTTTGCCAAATTTGAAGTCGACATCTTGATTTTTGCGGTGAGGAGAATGTGACGCAGAATCCGACAGACGGACATGCTTAAATCGATTCAGAATTTACTGCTGATCAGGAGTGTAAATATATTACGGGGTCTCTGAAGTTTCCGTCAGAGCGTTGCAAACGTTTTGACGAAATGAATATACCCCGCCATCTTTCGATGATTTGTATAAAAATGAATATGTTATACGTTAATGGATAAGAACACACATACAAGTGTCTATCTTAACTATCGTTTGTTAATTGCTATGCCCATGCGCTCAACTTATTATGAGCTGACATGCGTACGCAACGCCTATTGTGTGTATCTTAGCTTAGTTCAGCCTAAAGCCTTCCGTTCCAAAGTCTAAATAATGCTCAGTGCTTCTTATAAAGGTTCTTTACTTAACACTGATTCGAAATTCGATATTCAAAAAATCGCTTATAGGACATGTAGCATTAAATTAAAATGAAAAAATTTATTTTATTTCTTGTCCTGAGAGTCGTCTAAAGTGTAAAACTTTTAGCTATGAAAATTTTTGGGGCAACCTTGCGGTGCCACTTGAAGGGGATGGAGATCTACGAGGTAAGCGTATATGCCATAGCTGAACTAGCGAGTTCGCGAAATGTGGGAGGGGTTTTATAACTTGCTCATGGACAGTCCTAAAACGGTTAGACCAAAGAATTTGCACGTACTTGCCGCTTACCGAACACCAGTAGGGCGAAACTCTAACTAACCGACGGAGGACTTGCCTCTGGGCCTATTCTTTACCCACCCTGCATATTGGTCTCCCCTCGGCCCAGAGAAAAGTTTGTAGGGGACCCCGAACTTTTTTTTATTAAACTTCTTTTTTTTATACAATTTTTCAACGCTTTTTCTGCAAAAAGATTTCTTCTTTCTCACTTTGCGCCATCTTGATCTCGTCGCCCCTTTCCTTTCTCTCCCCTGCAATCAATCTCACCTTTCTCTGGTCCCAAAAATTGACTTCTCTCGCAGCGAAAACACTAAAAGACCCTCACGTCGATTGGCACAAGCAAACGCTTAAGAAATACATATAAGTTCGCAACAGGCGACGAATGATGGACTTATGCGAATGAGCTAGAAAATAAACAACAACCAGGTATATGAGTGTTTCGAGGTGAACCAAATGCAACAAAAATTATTCCCGTTCGAAGCACGTTCAGAGAAATGGTCGTGTGATCATGTAGCAACGGTGCCCTTAGGGGAACACAAACTGACTATGAATAGCGCAAGACCATTTATTTGCCGGGATACCACGACAAAATATTCTAGCGCATACATCAACAAAAAGGAAGGAAAGGAAAAGGAAAGAAAAACAGCACGAACAACGTTTAGTGGCAAATTACCGATATATTCATTTTCAGGCTTAAAATGCCTCCTTAAAAAAATACATTTTATATGTATTAATGACTCCACAGGATATTACAAACTGCACATAGGTTCCATGTTTCTGGGAACGATCGTGTAATATTTCCGAATAAGATAGACTGAGCAATATTTTGTTGAAGTCATATATTTTGGTTTGTTAAGATGCACTATTTTTCAGAAGCAGTAAATATTGAGAAATGCTTATTTTTTGTTTTTGTTGTAAACTTTTTACTTTTGTACTGCTATGAGAAACTCATTCGCATAATATTTTATTCCGATTCAAAATAATATAAGAAAAGTATTCTTCGTCCTTTGAAATGACAGACTAATGAAATAATGTTTTTCATTATGTATCCTGTAAATAACAATTCAAACTTTGAAATACCTGACCCTGCCAATGCAATTAAGGCCTGTCCTTGCCTCTTTCCACTAATTTCTTTCATTATTACAAACCTGCGTGAAGAGATTACACTTCTTTGATAGTAGCCTTCAGCTGATACATTTATTAAACTAAACTTAGCTTTGAAGGATTCCTGCCTTAAGCGAATGTATAGTAATGGCAGACCATTAATTTGCTAATTGCTAATGCCTCAGGTAAGCGCTAAGAGCAGCAGCTCTCTATGAAACTTTAAAGTCTCCAATAAATATTTGCGGAATATATGTGTATGTGTATATAAGAAGGCCCTCGTTTTCTTAATTGTTAATTTATGGACATTATGGTCTATGGCAAAATTGCGTTAAATTCCTCGTTGTCGTTGTCGTTGTCGTTGTCGTTTTCGATGTACTTACGAAAACGTCCATAGCTAAGTTAAGATGATCTCTTACTCTAGGATGGACATATACAGCCAGAAAATAAGTAAAACACACTTGTTTGAAGATTTATTAAAAAAAAAAAAAAATTCAAAATGTTGTCCTTTATTTTCCAGTTTCGTTCCAATATTTTTCAAAAATATTCTAATAAATGTTTGTTTTTATTCAAGCTAACAAGGTACGTTTGGGTCCATGGCTGTGCACACTTTATAGGTAGAGTAACCACTTTACGAAGTAATGAAACCATGTTAGTACGCAATACTTTATTTCTCATTTATGCTACTTTGAATAACTGTGCATTCAATGAATATGCTGTCGTGTGTGATACTTTGGCAACAAATCGTCCCTTTGTTTTTTTGTGTGACGAGCACAAAGGGGTTTAGTAAAAGTTTCATTTTGCTAAATGCAAGTACTTTTTAGATTAATTTCTTCGAATGAAAAAATTCGCTCAATTAAACGAAAAATGACAGCAGCAGCCAACGCAATAGAGATACGGCAATGAACTTTCGTCTTGACAACGAACGTGGTGAAGTTCTCTTTTAAGTACAATACATTTTAATTCTTACTGTGTGAAAATGATTGAACACCAGCTGGCAATTAATAATTTGTTACTTTGAAATAAAAAGAATGACGAACAGAAAGAACGAAAGAAAGAAAGGAATTCAACTTTTCATTTAACTTCATTTATAGCCATTATGTAGCACATATTCATTCATTCATTCATTCATTTAACTTGTCAAGTCATATGTTGCTTGCTATTCATACTATTTGCATCTCTTTCAATGCTCAACGTTCATATATATATATATATGCGCATATATGTAATTTTATATCTGCCTGTCAACATCATATGCATGTGAGTTCTCGTAGCTTCAATGCCATTTTTCTCTCAATATAAATATTTCATCCTTTTTTCTGTCCTCTTCTTCTTCTTCTTCTGCTTAATATATGAAATTTGCTTTTATCATTAAACGAGAGTTTTCTAACAAATAACAATTTCTTATGAAAGCAGTTACGCTACATACACGTACATATGCAAAAACATAAAATATTGCATTTTGTTTGTCTGCATTTTTTACATCATTGGATCAGCAAGATGATAAAATATTGCGAATTGCAATAAATTGAAAATAATTGATCACATACTTGATTTTAGTAAGCATGCATGGACATGGCGACATACAAGCATGAACTTGCAAATACGCTTCCTAACACACACATAGAAGATAAAAAAATGAAACAACAAGTCACTAAACTACATTCGATTAGCACATGAAATATATCGAGCTTTCACGAAACCACTTCTTTCACATACCCTGCCTGTTGTCGTCTCTAATCTCGTATTTCAAATTTTCTACACATCTGTCGCAATCTTCGATATTAGGAATATCTCGGGGAAAAAAACCAACAATTATTAAATTTAGCTTTTTAGACTCTTTTTTTGTCTTCAGTACAATCGTGTAGAACTTAACATATGCGATTAGTGTACTTTTTCTTGCCTTTCCTTTTGGATATCAAACTGCGTTCGAATACAAAAAATATTTTCACGAAACTCAAACTTTCTACGCTAACTTTTGCAATCACGACAGTGCTAAGAGCAGACGAGTAACCAGCTATACTTTAATCGACTCTGAATTGAATGGCACTCTTTCCTTGTCGAAAGTCAAGTTCTGTTTTCATCCCTCCTCAGACGGTTTAAGTACAACAAAAAAGACAAAAACATTGTAATAAACAAAAAACAAGCCGTCAATCATTTATGACTAGTCATAGATATGGGGTCAAACATAAGTTTAAGATGATAGATCGAGCCACACGAGAACATTTGTAACACGATTTTGTGGTTAAATAAGCGATGATACTTGTAACCGTTCTTACCTCTCTTCGTGACTTTCGCTCATTTATTTAAAAAACCCTTTCAAACGCGATAATCGGGGAAGGCCGAGCATTAAATATCCTACAAAATTATATTCGTTATAAAGTACCAAAAATACGAAGGATTACTTTGCGTAAGAACCTGCTAATGTGAAGTACAAATATTTATTTATATTTTAAATCACTATTTTCGAACAGTTTTCATTAAAAATTATTCAAAACAATTATTCATTTGCAATAGGAATAATGTTTGAATCAAAGCATATCAAGTTTTACTTATAAAAAAGTTATTAAACAGAAGAGCTATGGGGTATACATCGCAGACCGGCGGACAGACGAATTTAAATCGATGCAGCTGGATCACTTGGTATAATAATAGATTGGCCCACTAAACGCCAGTTGCAAGCATACGTCCAGGCTTTATATACCCTACATCGCTTACTGAAACAATCGGCTTAATCTTCAGTATAGAATTTTACAAAAATCTGTTACCTACTATTTTTTGAGTAAGAATTTATTGCCAATCCCTGTTCTATTGAACATTGCCTAAACACATCTCATCAAGTTCGCAATCAAATTTCAAAGTTATCGCAGATTCCAAAGCCAAAGCCGAGCGCCGAGATCAATAGTTGAACTCTCTGAGTAGTGTAGCGGTTTGGGTCTCTCGATGAGTGCATATCGACAGAGATTTTTGTAAATTTTTCGTAACTCGCTGCAGTAAAATGTATGTAAGCATAAAATTTCAAAAGCCATCGGACATTGGCTAACTAGCCATTGATGAATTGAAAATTCTCGTTTCGTGGGTACTTACAAGAAATTTGACTTTAATTTTACAATTGGTTAGCTTCCGGTAACCACTTACTACCGCGACTTATAACTGGCAGTTATTTATTACTGCCTCTCGCTCATAATTGTTATTACTTTCATTTGACTATTCGATGACGTTAGCTTTCACCAATTGTTTATTATCAATTAGTGCAATTAACCACTAATTGCCATCCATATTAAAGGCGATTGACATTGACTGACGTCAACGAGTCATTACCACAACAAATATAAAACCAATTTTTCACTGTCATTAAGCAAACTTTTTCTTCTCCACCACCGTCCAAGTCTTGAACTTTAATTTTTATTATAAATTACATTAATCGGTGATTCAAATGACGTCGACTTACGAAGAATCGTAAAAGGAATCAAAAAATGTACGCAAACGCTGACTAGAGATGGTACTTTGCTAAAAGATATCGTCGCATCGGACGAAATACGGCAACTTGAATAGTACAAGCTGCCGTCGTCAGCACTTTAGCTGAAAAATGCTACTTTAACAATATTACGTTATATGATTTATTCCGTCGAATATGCGATTATCTTTACGTAGATTCTTAGATTATATCACACTTTTAACAGGGGATTCTAATGTCCTTACAAAATGTGAAGTAATTTTCAAAATTTTCCATATCAATCATCCATAAAATAGTTTACGAATGATTGTATTTTATTAAATCCGTAAAGTATACTACAAAAAGTTTCCATAGCACTTAAATAGAATGCAATATCTTCTTAATATAGATGCATATAAATAATTGTATGTGCATAAATTATGCCACAATTTCAAAAAGTATGTCACAGAGCATAAGTTTTAAGTCACCCAAGCAACTCTGACGGCATTTTAACTTTTCCCAAACCTTCAAACTTTTTAATAATTTTTTGAAATTTCTATGAAAAAGATTTCTTTCTTTCTCGTGCACACGCTCGCAAATGGATTTCTTTTATATCAAACAGAATGCATTCTAAAAAAGAAAATTTTCATACATGAGACACTTAAAACATGACAAAACTATTTACGGATGCGGTTTAACATATATATTAAATTTGTTGTATTTCTTTTGGCACTTGAAAAATGTTTACAACTGTGTATTTATTTATATGAAAGTGTGCCATCGAAATCACTCTAAAATTTTGTTATTACATTTTCGCTTTTCTCAAACTTTCGTTACACGCGCTCTTTACATCTATTGACAATGTAATGTAGAATTAATGAGATTCGTCCCTTTTTCCAATTCATTGGTCCACTTATTCATTCTGATAATTGCCAACGCCCCAGCTGAAGTTTGGTGATTTTTTGTTTTCAATAAACCCGAAAAAAACCTTAACTTGCCCCTAAATGATAAAGTTACCTAAAAGTTACAAGAGAAAATAATATATAAATAAAACTTAAAATACGGGCCACGGCCCGCTATTAAAATGACATATGCCTTTTTCAAATAAAGCTTTATAAGGGAAGTGATCGATTGAAGCTGATCGGACACATAACGATTCGCGAGTTTGCAGAAAAACTTTGTTGATCCGAAACAACAAGTTTATTCCTTATATAAAATTATTTTAATTCATAGTGAGAAACCACGAGAAGTTTTCGGACTACCTAATAAAAGTTGTGACGAAGAAGTCCGCGTTTCACTGGGCGCACTTACAATTGACTTAATATAACGTCGTCTGCCATGTTAACCTATAAAATGCGTTTGGGCACCGAGAGTTATTGAATTAAACACTGCAGTCACGTGTAAATAATGTGTTGACCTAAGGGGAGAATGACTTAACCATTGGCCAAGTAAAACATTTACTTTAGTTTTTCAATTTACTTTACGCGGATAAGTGATAAAAGGTTGCCATATAAACGGTATTTGTGGTAGATTCTCTTTCATATTTGCAATACATTCCATGCTCTAGTTGTTATTGACATTTTGTTGTTGCAACTATTTTACGCGTTAACACGACTTATAACAATCGATATGTGTTCGAATTTATTGTTTGTTTTTTGTGCACAAAATTATATTAACAATTGCATATATGAAAGTCTGATGTACACGTAAGTAAATCGGACAAGTTGTGTAAATTTTGCATAAAGCTTCCTTTTTCTCCCTCCAAAATGAATCGAAATCTTATTTTGATGCGTAGAAGAAGAACTCGGTGCGAGTTATTAGGCAAAAACTTACTATAGCTGATCACCTTTGCCTCTTCTACAGTGTTCTAGACTCAGCCTACAACTTATACTGTGATATGTGACTCTCGTATGTAAACCTTTACGTCATATCAATAGTGCGAAAATCCGAATCCATTTAGTTATGTGCACTGGCACCCGTTCTTCTTCACCTCTTTGCTATTGACGTGACGAAAGTCTACCGATATCGGAAACTTTCCTCGTTCTATTCTCGATTAAGCGCAGTTTAAGAAACGTTCTTTAAATTGACTGACAGGTAATACAAAACGATGGGTAGTATAGCAAAAGTATAGTTTTCCCACTTTTTATTCCTTAAGGGGTAATTAAAACAAAAGACAATAGAAGGATTTTTGAAGCTTTTCTTGTGTGAATATTCTCGGTGGACTGAAGACTGAAGAGCACTCGCGTATACACACTTTAAACAATTGCATGAGAGTCTACATCTTAATGGTATGATATGTATATATATGACATGACCTATGCCATATTTAGGTCTGCCTTGCCTATCTATTCATGCGGTTGTTGATCTTAATAGTTTTCATTTAAAATAAGATAAACACTGCGGATAATACTTGCGTAGTTCTCGCATTAAAATTTAAAAAACAAATTAGTTTCATAACAGAAAACAGAACACCGTTATTTGTTGCACTTGGTCTGGCATTTTAGAAGCAGAACATTTTTAGATTTCAATTTGCTCCAAATAAGTTTTCAAAATTCCAAAATTGTTTAAGATGATTTTACAATTTCACAATATATAGCGTAACATATATTTACTTGTATATAACATGATCAAAAGATATTGAAAATCACCAAGTATTATAGAAAAGCATACACTTTGAGTGCAACTTTCCAAGCAGGTATAGAAAACTGATTTGAAAAATTTGTAAAATTTAAATTTTGAAGAAAAAAAGCCAAGTGTCGAAATTATGTTATATTTCGGTTAAAGGCAACCGTGGCTGGTGAATACGTCTTCCGAACATATGAAAATCGTAACGATTCCTCTTAAATTTTGGACATGTGGCGGATGATGAAGGGAGTAAGAGCCTTGTAAAAGTGGCTGCCGTCTGCCTTAAGAAAAAAATCGAAATTTTCGTTACCCTTCTTTCTTTCTGCTTTTTCCAGTTAAGGAAACTTGCTTTATGTTTCAATGTTAGTTGCTTTAAAAGTCTCGACATAATTAAATCGACTTCGAAGCACACATTAGTAACACATTAGAACAGAACAAAAGAAAAACAATATTTATATAATAATTCGTTAGTAATGGACAGGAAAATTGGATCTATCCCAAAAATCTTTGCTGTTCGAGGTTAAAATGCTACAAAACGCACGCAAAGCGTGCGTCTTCATGTCTGCTTTAATAGCTAATAAAAGAATAAGAATAATAATAATAATAATAGTAATAATAGCAATAATAGCAACAAAGTAAAGTAACATAACCTTTGTGAGAGCGGGGGGAAATCCAGAAAACATTAAAAGCGAAAACTTTTTGGCTAAACACTATTCTGGGTTATGCATTCTGCAAACAACCCCTGTAAAACAGTATGCGACCATGACATGACAAAAACACTAATTTGTAAGTAAAAATAACAAATAAGTGAAACCTAAAAACCCTCTAAAAAAGAACACTAAACTAAAAAAAAACACAATACACAACATATACTCACTCATCCTACATTATGCAGCAATTTGTACACATATTGGTTTTTCCTAGTTGCCGTACACCAACAACATCTAGAATATTATCAACACACAATCATACTTGGATATATAGTAATCTGAACGCTCTCTCTATCATATAAACGTATGTTAGTATGAAATGCTGAAACCACACACATAGGTCCATAGAAGCAGGATGTCCTATATGCATACATACTCTGTGTATGTATATCATTGTGTATTGAAAAATCCCAAAGTCGACAACTCTTGCAAGAAAAGAGGAGAGCATTAAGACCAACATTAAATGGACAAAGAATTAAATAAGAAAACTTTTAAAGGCCAAGAAAAAAGATTTTCGTCTAATTTCCGATAAACTGTCCATTATAATAAGGTCTCAACAAAGAGGCAAGTATGGCCTTATGTTTTCAATTTTTAGGCATGATTGATGTCCGCACTCCCCCTTTCTAGTAAATTTATTTACATAATTATCCTATACGCCCTCACACTATATGCTTTCTATTGGCCCCCGAAACATAAATTGTAAAAGTATGTATGTCGTAGAAAGTAGTAAAAAAGGTACGAATGATTAAATATATTTGGAAATTTTGGTAACGATGCAAACCGATGAAGACCGATTTATTTCCTTAGTTTGTCGTTTTTGCAGTTCCACACATTATAGGCCAAGGACACACTACGTACAATATACATGGTGATACTTGGAAAAGTTTTTTTTTTTTATGCCTAGAAAGAACTAACACCAAAATATTCAATGGTTTTAGAGCTTCCTCTAAGCCAGTGTTGCACTGTTCGAGTGTTTGAAGGTTTTCAAATCACTCCATCCTTTGTTTTCCAAACAGCTATTGGACTTTTCAAATTGTTAAAATCCCTTTAATAGAAACGGAATTGGCCAGTTTATATATCTATCATTCAAGAGCTGAGTAAAGATAGGAGCTGTATTAAATTGCCCCTCACCTAAATTCGCTCCCTAATCTGACTAAACTTTGATACGAGCTTCATGGTGGAGGATGCACGGCTCTGCTTTCAGCAAACCTTCAGTTATTTAGTGGACAAAGAGAGGCTGCAAGTGAAGTATTGTAATTGCATATGACAATTGAAAGAAACCGAAAAGTGGGAAAGTGAAACCATTGTCAAGTAATGTAAACAATGCAATTTTTTCCAAATGGTTATTATTTAATTGAAATAACCTGCATGTCGTTTTCATCCATTCCAACATAAATTGAGCCCAAGTTGTCTTTGCACTTTCAAATTTCCGATTTTGCTCCAATTTTTATGGTGCGATTTCCTAGCTAACGGTTAGTATTCATGTAAAATAATTCATTCCTAAGCGATTCGCCGAATATATTGAAAGATTAGAGTCGATTATTGCAATTTAATATAATTTAATTTAACATTTAACAAAAAAAAAAAAAAAAAAAACCTATTTGTTTGTATTCCATTAGCTATGAACGTGCGTCACACCAAAATTAATTAACTAAAACTCACAAGAACAAGAAACCTGCTTATAACCTTGCAACTCGAACTCAAACCAGTCAACTGGTACGGCAACGAGTTGACAATGCTATTTCGTGTTATTCAGTTTTTTTCTCTCTTCGTTTTTGGCAAAATGGAACATAAACGAATGGAACTGAAGCGCTCCATCTTATTCATATTAAATTTTTACCTTTGGATAAATGCCAAATGCATCTATGCATCAATTATGTTAAACGCAATGAACATTTTACTTACACCATATGTGCAAAAGAGATCGCTGCCTTACCTTGACACAATTGTTTTGAAACGAAAAAAAAAGTAAAGCAATCAAATTGGGAAACAATTTGCCTTTAAAATATTCATTAAGCAAACATGGACACGATGCCGTTATGATTTTGATTTAGAAATTATTATAATTAAAATTTGATTATCTTCTATCGTCTCTCTTCTCCTAACAGGTTCCATCTGTGGAGGTCTATGCTGCACAAATGCAACAGAAATTGAATTGAGGAAAAAAGCTACAATCGAATTTGAGCGTCTATTACATCATCACACAAAAAGCTTACGTGGTATCTTGGAATCAACAGCCAATTGGTTTCAATGTAAGTTTTAATAAAAATTTCATTCTTAAGCATTTGTACTCACTTAACACTGAAAACATATGGATATCGATCAACCCGATCGGCTATGTTCTTCTACATATGTACTTAATATTTCTAATCATACGGATTCAACCATTAGCTGAAACTTATTTCACCTCATATTACCTGGGATTTTATATTCACTCTTACAATTCGCGCAGTCGTGGGGATACGTTAAGTAACTTTAACTTCACGATGAGACTAAACATAAACGCATTCATTAAAGGCTGCGAAGATAAATTCAAATTTAATTTGCGAAGACATGTACCCACTACCTTACCAATGCTCACTAAAGGGTTTCATTTAGCGGCGCTGAAATCTCAAGTGTGACCATTTTCACAGGATCGTTTACGCTAAGATACCAAATTGTAAAAACTCGAAAATAATATTTTCGAAAGTTTAGAGAGTTTCGCACATTGGTAGCTCCTTTGAATGACATTTCCATGCATATTGCCATAATGTATGCCAGAATGCGATATTTTCTAAGCCGACAACGCATTTCAATTTTTTAGCAGGACGCAATACTCTACACCTTGCTGATCGCACCACATGCACAGCAAAACTTTATGGCCATGAATGTTCCGTTTCGCTTTAGCGCTCAAAAAGAAATGCGTTCTTTATCTTTGAGGTTAGGTTGGCAACACCGGAGCCATTCAAACGAGAAAATTTTAATCTAACAAGCCCTGCAGTCCTGTATGCGGCAGTATTTGAATGAAAAAAAAACAAATATTTGACCAAAGAAACGCAATCACTTCTTCTGTTAAACATTGTTTAGAGCAACTTGTCAAGAATACATGTACTTTATAGCGTCTCTGATGCTTGCTATTGGGCGCTGCAAACATTTTGATAAAATGAATGTACCCCTCATCCTTCGATGATAGGTATAAAAATGTTACGAAGCAACGACGTGTAAAACAAGCACAAAACTAAAAAAGCTGACTTATTGCCAGTAAAGCTCATGTAAAATTGTAGCACAAACACTAAAAGAACGCAATGTCCAAATCGAGTTGTAGTAACTTTCAGAAACAATACGTAACTCCAGATTTAGATACGTTTCGAAAAATTTTGGAACCTATCAGAAAAAGCAAACTTCGCTAGTACATCATTTATTCGTTATTATCACCCGCGAAAATCGCCACAAATATGCCCTTCGCTTGTAGATAAGATAGTAAGTGTATTGTAAAAAACTTGAACGAAGTGGTTCAAGTACAGTTTTTCGATATGTTTTAAAGGACGCTAGAATTTATCAGGAAAGCCTAATTTCACTGCTATGTCCAGGATTTATCATCCTTATATACACTCTTAAATACATATGTAGAACACTAAATTAGTTGTAAAGGTAGGGGTAGATCCCGTCCACTTTTCTCCATGCTTTTTTTGCATAATTTTCAGATATTTTAAGGAGCGCTTTAATGTCGAAAAAAAGTAGTTGTGAAAAGTGTTCACCTAAGGTAACATTGTTCTGCAAACAGTCGATCATTCTATTAAGTATTTCCTTCAACTTCTCTAAGATCTTATCAAAATTTCTTGCGGCAAAACATAATTTTTTTGATTAGATCGTTTCTTTAGATTCTTACACAATGAATTTAGTAACGGATTTTTGCGATTTCCTTTAAAAAATATCAGAAAACTGCACTTGAATAAATTTGCGAAAATTTTTTGTAACACACTTTGTTTTCACCAATAGTATGCATACGCCATAGTGTAAATGGTAACAATAAACTTCTTTTTTAATTTTTTTATGTTTGTATTTTCTAGTTTTGTTTAGTGTTTCTAATTATTTTGTTATTCTTTCTCAGTATCGTTCAATTGTCAATTAGCTTAGCAGAGGCGCGTAGCAAGGGTGAGGAGAGACCATCTTTTAGCAAAGACTTTAGCAAAATGTAGGCAAAGTGCAGAGGGCTAACTTCAAGCCAGTAAAAAATTATCAAAAAAAAAACCTTTCAATAAAGCAAGGAGTGAAAACTTTACGAATTTATAAAAAAAGCGCTTAATTGAATATAAAATAGTCTTTGGTTATTCTCTTTTTACTATGAATCGAGTGGAGTGAATAAGTCAGTCGATTCGCTTATGCTAAGAACTAATTTATGATAAAAATCAAAAGGAAGAAAAATTGAAGAAAAAAATGAAAATGAAAATGAAAAAGAAAAGGAAAAGGAAAAATAAACAAAAACGAAACACTCAAGTCACGTTTTATAGATTGAGATTTTTTATTATAACTTTGTTAGTGTTGAGCAGTTAGTTGTCAATGTTTTTTAAAAACATTGCCCTATAAACAAATACGCAAACGAACACAGAACTAATGTTTGGCTTAAACCGAATGTTTTAATACCCACTTGTACCAGGCGCTAAGAAAGAGAATATGCTTTATAACCTAAGATATAATTATTGCACGATTATTTTACGATGTTATAGTGCATTGCTATGCACATTGCAAGATAAGACGCAGATACCTTTTTTTAGCATCAACTCTTAAATACGCTGAAGGTGTTTGTTACTCAAGTATGTATACATGTGTCTTATCGGAATTCGGTTCGGAAGCGAGTACACAGTACTACGCATTGGAATCGTTTAACAAATCTAATGTGCCCTTATGATGGATACCAAAAGGGATTATTCGTAATGCATATGTACGCCTCCACTGCTAAATATGTAAAAATTATTTTAATATTCATTTAATTCTCGAAAAGAGTACGACTAACGATATACACAGCCACGGGCAAATAAACAGCACAAATTTAAATGGAAATTTTAAGAAAATATTTATCTAGCACTACTCCAGGGAAAATATTGAAAATAAATTTTCCATATCGGAGACGCTATGTTTGTCCGAAGTTTGTCGAAGAGCTGCAGAGGTCGAGCAATGATGAAAACTCGAGTCTACTGCATCCAATCTTGATCTAGTAATAAAAAAAAAAACATTTATTTCTAATTTTTATTATAGTTTACTTAAAATTAATTATGTGCTATTTCTATGGCAAGAGAATTTGAATAATTTTTTTTAATCTTTTTTAATTTTTCAATCTTTTGCATGTTTTTCAATTTATATCGTAAGAGAGAAGCTAATTCTATATATATATATATATATATATATTATATATATATGTATATATATATATATTATATATATATGTATATATACGTATAAATGTATATCTTTGTGTTTATTCTCCGGGTAAATCGTGTGCTATTTATGTGTCCATGGCTGTATATGTTTATACGAAAGACAGAAGTCAGCGAAATATGGTATAAAAATTTTATATGTTTGCATGTACGTATGTGCTTACACACGTACACGTTTTAATTTTCATGTACGCATTTACTTTTACTTTGACTTTGTGAGTGTATCGTGTTAGTAATCGTTGTGTTAAACATGAAAATTAATACATTTAGAGGAAAGTTTTTATACAGAATTTTAATAACATCACCATCATCATCGTCATCATCATCATCATCAGTAAGTCATTCAATCAGCACTAATACATGATTACTAACCTCGTGTATGCACGTCTTATACAATCACACAATAAATATGACGATATGCAAATATTTGTTTAAGAGAATACAACACGTCTCATGCACATATGAATAAATAAATATAATAAATATGTTTACATGTTTACTTGTTTATTTTCTTGAATATTATGAGAGGTCTTATGGATGAATTTATTAGTAAAAAGAGAGAGCGATTGTGGAACAACGTAGCTAACTTATCAAGCGAATTAAACCGATTTCGTTCAAAATCATTGCAACTTAGGCTTTTACGTTTTCTTAAATCCTATCAGAGTAAACTGCTGCTATCCGCTAAGCCCTTTAATAAATTGAATCTTAATGGGGAAACTGTAATTGGCAATGAGTTCTGATTAACCTTTCGATAATAATTGCAAACGAATGTGCTGATCTGTCAGTTAGTCGGACCATCTTATCTTTGGAAGCGATAGGAGGGAATGAACACAAAAAAATTCTGTTTCGAAACAACCGTAAAAATGAAATTGTACTCACTTTTGTAATTACCTTTTCATTGATATGATCAAAATTAGTTCGCTAAACATTAAATAATAATTGCATCCTACGCCACTAATACTTGCAACGATTTCAAAAAGACATACCTATCATTACGATTATACCGACTAATTCAGAATCATTTTTTAAATCGATTTAAGCTTGTGTGTCCGTCTATCCGTCCGTTCGTTCATTTGTACCTCTAATATCTGTCAACATATTTTTGTCTTCACCTTGGAGATGACAATTTTTAAATACATGTTCTAACAAAATTTGCTGGTTTGGAGCGTTTGACGCGTTTGAAGCCTATTCAAAATGAATTGTATGACTTGTAATGACTTGTTTAGAAAATGTCATTATATGAAAAAAAATTTCTCGACAAAAATTGCTGAGTAACAGTATTTCGTCATATCAAACCATATATGAATATTTTAAACCGATTTTTGGCCAATTTTTTGAACTCCGTGTATCTTTTGCGTCCCGTTTTTACAAAAAATTATCCCTTTGTGCGAAGAAAGGTATAATTTTTATAACTTTATGATGGAAATTGGTCCACAACAGTAATTTAAGTAACTTGCTTTATCCAATTTGGACCATGTAGATGTACTTTTTGCTCCTCAAAACATCTCGGGGTACCCATGAAAAGTAAGCCTTTATATGGCAAAGAACGGAAATAGATGAGCAATAACAAGATCTCTTCAAAGATCGTATTATTTTTCATTTTCTTTCGTTATATTTATTAGAAACCACCGTAAGTTCACAGCAATTCTGGGCCTCCTTCCATGCAAGCTTTCCCATAAAAAGTATAATCTTTGATATTTTATCAGGAAAATTAAGAGAAAATTGTGTTAGGCGAATTGGTATAGGGTATCCATGGGCAGCCTTGTCTGACTACAATATTTGTACTTATTTTCCTAATCATTAGAAACCTTTTTATTCGGATATTTCCTCAGTGAAATGTCGAATTTTAATTTCAATATACTTGCTATGGTTGACATTGCTTACGTCCAATGTGTTCGCGCAAGATGTTCTGCTATTTAAATTGAAATGAAATGGTGTTAGTAGTGATGTTCGTACTGATCTTCATGTAAACTAACTAAAAAGTCGTAGTGAAAAAGTCATTTATCTCATCAAGCATGGTTTCTTCAAATAGACTGAGCTGTTTACGTTCTTCTGACTAGGAATTTCGTTTTTTTTTTTGCTTGTTCAAAGTTAACGAACCTTGTAAACGGACTTCTTCCAGCTTAGATAGGAAAAACAAGATAGCATTTGACGATAGCTATCCGAAAGTAACTAAATCTAGCCCTCATCACGAACCTGTTTTTCCAGCACACTATTAAGGAAACGCTACCAGGCAAGAAAGCATGTTCTACGTATAAAGTGCACTTACGTTGACGAACGTTCAGATCTTATCCTATTACTTATGACGGAAAGGCTTGAAACGAATCTTTTGATAGATTTGATGTAAAATTTCAACCGCGACGTGAAACTCGATGGTTGTAAATTCAAATTGAAAGAAGGAGAAAAAATGACGAGTGAACGAGTGAAGTTTACTTTTATTTTCTGAACATAAATTTATCGAGTGGAACACTACAATTGCCAAGCTCACGACATCTGGACTATTTGCTTCCCACACTCCCCCACGCGGGATGACTGAAGATCCTTGTCCTTTTTAGGTCGGTCGATTTAATACGGATCGAAAACTATCTTGCTTGGCCTTCTTTGTGTTTCTTCCTTTCTCTCTCACTCTCTCTCGATCTCTCTCTATGCTTCTTTTTTTGTTTTCTTGCTTTCATTACGTCTTTCAAATACATTTACTCCCTTTTTATGTTACATATGTATATATATGTATGCGTGCGTGTATCTGTCTGCTGATGTTACACTTGTCCTTAATTAAATGCCCAAGTGTGTAAATTTCATTGCTTCCCTAGTTATGTAGTAGATGTTATCGTGAGGGTACTGATGTCATTCCGGTGTATCTATTTTGTAAATGTATATGTGTTGTGTATGTAATTTTACCTTCAATGGCAAAAGAAACAGCAACAATATCAACAATATTAAATAAAAGTCAAAGTACAGTGTCGACATGTTCTTGTGGCTTTCGTTTAAAACTATCTCCACACACATGAAACCGTAGTCCTTGTACACTTACTGTATTCATTCTTTGTAATGCGTTGCGGCTTTAATGAAAGTAAGATAAATTATTTGTGCCTCTGCAAATGCATGTTCGTATATGTACGCATGCACAGCCATGGACAAGCGTATGACACAAGCTTTGCCATGAGAACGAGGAATTGCTTGGTCATACAAACTGGCTCAGAATTTTATAGATGAAAAAATTTCAAAATCATCTCAAATAATAGTTCAAAATGAACTGCTTTCTCTTTATTACTCTACTTTAACGCGCGATGCGTACTAAAGTTTTTATTACAGCTCTACAACAAAATACCTGACATGGTTCTTTGACTTGAATGACTTATCAAATTTGCTTGATTTGTTTGCAAAATTTATCGGTTTTGTCGTTTAAGCAAATCTCACATTTTTTGTTATACATGAGCAAGTTGCAGAATATTGTTTGGAGACATCGAGCAAAACAAAGTCGGATATTGCCTGTATAGCAATAGTAAACGATATGCTAGCAGTTAGGAATCAATCACGGAATCAATCGATTGTTTACTTGAAAATCTTTTAGTATAATTTTGATATTAAATTGTGCTATTCAAACGTCCATGGCTGTGCATTTGATATTCTGATTAGAATATTTCCCAAATTGATTCGGAATTTGTCAGTTTGTTTTTAATGACAATATTTCATATGTGCACGCGCAAGACCACCTCTGATATCTTCTTGTAGCGTAAATCTGAAAGCAAACTACAAATGGAAGGCTACACAAGTTGATGCCTTAGTTTCATTATGTCTTTTAGAAATTAACAAATCTTTATCACTTTTACTTGGAATTATCGTTATTCACTTATCTGCCCATGGCTGTATGTGCATGCATCCATATATGTATGTATGTATGTATGTATTAATGTATGTATGTATGTATGCAGATTACTATCTAGATGCAAGTATGTGTTTTTTACACTTGTTAATATTTACAATTTGTTGCACAAAAATTAACAGCTACACTTGCAACAATCAGAAAGTTTACAAAAGTTGATAGAAATTGCTTTTAGTGAATTTAATTATCTAATACACACACTCAACGTTATACGTACATCGGTTTCTACACTTTGTGCATACATCTACTTGCACTCTTCACACACAATCTTCGTAACATCAAGTCATAATAACTTAAAATTCACGTTTTGCTTACAAACTTTTAGAGAAATTAGTTTCCTATCACCACACATTTTGTGCGTATATACAGCGACCTTGTCGCATGTTACATTTGACATCAATTAAAGAATGCTGCGCCTTCTTAATAAGTATTTTCAGTATTTTTATGAAAATTTTCCAAGATTTTTGTTAAAAAATAAAATCTACTGAACAAAACTTAGTACAATCACCGGAAGTTTGAATGAATCGTGATAGCGTGTACTACTCACACGTTTAACCGAATTCAAGTTAAGTAAGAGATAAAAGTAAGCAATGTCACCGCCTCCTTAATAGAAAGGAATTCACAATAGGAAAATATCTTTGTTAATAACTCATGACTTGTGCTAGAAGAGGATCTAAAATGCAAATGAAACATTTATCGGGGGAAATATACATCGGCTTGAATGAATGCCGAGAACACAAACGTCATTTTAGACTTTCCTTGCATTGCTTGAGAATGTCGTATATAAAGTAGAAGAATGCAAATAAATGCCTTTGTCGAGGCATGCAGGTGCATAAAGTTTACATTTAAGTTTTAATGCGGCAGATATATATGCAAGAAATAATAATATATCGTTGGAGGATAATTAAATCTTTTATTTTATTTATTTTTTTAATTATTCTTGAAAAATTAAAAGGGAAAAGCATTTTATTTAACGCAGGCGGTTGGTTTACTTTACTTTTCATTTGTAATAAGGAACAAAAGTAAATAATCCAAATAAAAAATTTTGTTGTTTGAGAATCTGTTATATGTACGAGTGGGTCTATGGAGAAACATAACAATTATACTTTTCTTTTTTTTTTTGTTTCATTTTTTGCTTATGCATACACGCACGCTGAACAAAAAGGTGACTTCATGTAAACTTTCGCATCACAACATATAACATATGTTTATATACAAAACTATTTGTCCCATATTCACTCTATTGTTATTACATTTATGTGTATATAGCTACGTTATTAATGTATACACGGTAAACTTAAAAACAAAAGGTACAACATAAATAATAAAATTACATTAAAGAGAGAGTTCCACAGTCATAGCGACCAACATATACGTTTCATATTTTTTAAAATTATTTACATACACACATACAGCCAAGGATGCATAAATCGAGTAACTTCGCAACGCATTTTGCGTTTTTCATACGTTCGCTGCCAACAGTAACTAACGTACATAAGACCGGCGTCACATATACATGTGACAGTTTGAGAGAACGTTCAATTTACTCTTTTAGAATGTTCCAAAAGCACATACACGCAAAATCGATTCCATTCGATGTCATATAATTGCGAAAAAACTCTTGTGCTGTGATTGATGTGATTTTCCCCAGGAGACCCGCGTAGCGAATGGGTTAATGTCCTTTACCCTGTAAATGCAAAATAGAAGTAAACTTCTAAAAAACTCTTCTCACAAATCTTTATGTTTATTTCCACGGTGAAGTGGACGCTGTTTAAGCGCCCGTGCCTGTATCTGGATCATGTGTACGTTTTTCCAGTCACTGTTATCAGGTGTGGAAACTAATCCTGAATGACTTTTTTACGAGAAACAAAAACCTGCTTATTTCCAGAGAATAATAAAAAATATATATATATTTTTTTATAACTATTGTGTAGCGGTAGTTACACATTTCCTTCATTTGTATTTGAAAGAGAAAATCAAATCCGCATTTCGATACCGTCATAACAATTGAAGAACTACACGGGATAATAAAATGATGCTGTCATAACAAGCGAAGCTCGAATGTTTAATGGGAACGAGAGGAAGAGTAGCGCGTTAACAATAGCGTAGTACGGATAGTAACGTTTCGTGGGCGAATTTTGCCATAAGCAGCTAATTGTCATCGTACGCGAAAATCATGATATCACACGCTTTGCCATCTTGCGCCCAATAATTGACTCGATTCATGTTACACTCCACGAGCATCTAGGGGAGAAAGTAACACTAATTAACTTCGGCGCAGTTCGGTTGAAATTAATTTCTGAACGTAAATCATAAAATCATATGTCAAAGGTGCGATGAGCTGCATGCACTCAATGCGTGCATGCCCCTCGACTATTGTTTAATATCTTCAATGTGTGTATATTTTAGGCTTAACCCATGCATTTTAGCTATGACTTCCAAAAAGCGAAGAAGAAAACGATCTCAAACATTCGCTCTACCCACTCATTTTATTTAGAAATGTAATGCGTTTTAGAATTCAAATTAGTTTTTTTTTTCACATATATGTATGTAAAACCTTCTAATATATTTATTAAAATTAATTTAAGCCCCAATCAACTCTACACTTGGAGTATAAGTAAAATTGAAAAATTTTGTTAAGGACAACTGTAAATAAAAGAATCGAATGATTTAACCTATAAAATGAGAAAAAAAATTATAATTTCGTTCTGTGATCGTTTGAAAGACTTTCAGGGACAATAACAGATTAAAAAGACTGGGCAGTAAGAGATTAAAAAAAGGACTGTAACAGATTACAGAAAGTGTTTTGTTTTTGGTGCAGCATATTATCTAAGAGAAACACAAATTATCTATGGGAAATAGTAAAATCTGGCAACATTCGAACGTTTTGCTCGACGAGTGTTGAAGTGAAAAAGTTCACTTCTTGACCAACAAAAGGCAATCTTCTATTAATAAATAAGCAAAAGCATTAAATTGAGCCACAGAGCACC
Organism: Glossina pallidipes; assembly: GCA_000688715.1. Classification (NCBI taxonomy): domain Eukaryota; kingdom Metazoa; phylum Arthropoda; class Insecta; order Diptera; family Glossinidae; genus Glossina; species Glossina pallidipes. The sequence continues at coordinate 1,531,011 of KK499778.1, forward strand.
ATTAAGAACCTTACCTCAGTTCGCTTCATGCACTTATTAATGTGACGGCTTTTCAAAGTCAGGCGCTATATGAGAAGTGGGCGAAAAGAAGGTCCCATTCGAACCAATTTCAATAGCTTTCGTTCTTGGGCCAAAACACATCGGATGCCAAATTTCACTAAAATGTCGCAAGTTGAACACAAGCGGACAAACAAGTTTAACTTGACAAAGTGACTTTAAGTCGATTGGTATAATAAAAGTAGGACTACCTCAAGTCCTTCGCGGTGTTGCACAAATCCGCACAAAACGTAATCTATCCTTGTACCAGAAGTGGTGTACCTACTCAAAAATTCTTCACTCGACAATTGTAGGATGATAAAACTACCCGGCCATGTTTAAATATTTTTGTTCATTCATGCAATCAACACTTGACTGCAGCCTCTTCTGCAAATGTTAAAGACAGAATCGCACATTTTACACTATTGCATATGTAACGAAGCGACAGATAGAACGACAAGAGAATGTATGATTCTACAGCCAAATTCATAGCTAATCAACTCTGAAAGCTTCATCCCACACAGAGACATCGAAAGCCGCTCTCACACCACTCTCAGCCTTGCATTTGCTTCACGCTCGTCGTAATGAAATATAGGTTTTATTTAAAGTGCTCCCCAAACATATCTATTGGAGTATAAGGGGAGTTCGAAATCAGCAAGATTTTCTTGTCTTTGACTCTTGGCCCTCTAGGGAAAACCACGAAATTCCATAGAAAAAATTTCGTTCACATAAGGAACTCTTTTCCCCCCATTGTAGAACGTTCAGAGCAGCTTTTACGCCAATAGAAAATAATTTCTGAAAAATGTACTTCGGCCTTGTTCTTTAAGTGTGATTTTCGCATATTGTAGATTTGTTTCTTGATGGAATTGCATATTATGCAGGAACTAGTTTTTCTTGCATTTTTCTTCTTAATCGTGATCGTTGACATTATCATTACCATCATCGTCTGCCGTAAATGCAGATAATTAAAAGAATTTTAACAACTCTTTGCAAACAGCTTTTTATGCCCATCGCAACATCACTAACACTATATATTTATTTTGTCACTTTTTGGCGCGGCGATCAGAAATGCCCTCCGAAAGGTACATGGTATGGTGACAGGTGTGAGCTTCTAAAAGGATATAATTGAATTAATCCGTTTGCTTATGGACAATTGCTATATAAAAAAGCTTCAATAGACAAGCCTTACAGCATTTGCAGGACCGAAGGAAACCTTACCAAACTTAAGAGATTTCGTCTTAGGCTCTAGTAGTACTACTGTATGGTATTGTGAATGCGTTTCTTTTTATTTTGTTTACGGACGTATGGGCTGATCAGTGGAGACTTCTAGTGCACTTTAAAATAATTGTGAAAAATATTTAATCAACATTTGCTAAAGTGTCCCATAAGTCTTCATAAGTGCTCCAACCATCTGCAATAGACCCATGGACAAATGGTCAGGACGGATATTGCGAAGCCGACTCAAAATCATACACTGTTGTGGAATTCATAGATTTTATGCATTGTTGGCTTCGTTAGCGTTATTGGTGAATGCAAAAATAAACTTAAGAATCTTATGCTTATGCTTATGCTTATGCTTTATTCCAAATCTATGTTAGCGATTGTCCTTAAGGAATCGAAAAAGTCAAATGTCCGGCATTAAAGATTCGGTTCACGCCGCTTATAAGGTTTTGCTGATTGCGAATTCAAAAAGAACAAGCAGGTGAGAGACGCCGAGATGCTATATCTGCGTGTATGTTGCTTTATTGATTTCTTTCGACCCACTTGAACACATAGACAGATATATGCACACAGGCGCATATGCATAGTGCTATGTATACTATGTATAGTTAAGTGTGTGTGTGAGTTAAGCAGCAAAGGCAGATGCTTGAAACTTGTTTGAGTTTTACTGCAACATTAGCAAGAGTAACAAGCAACAAAAACAAGAATGTTAATAACTAAAAAGATAAAAAAAAATAATTAATTTTAAATGACATTTAATGCATTTATCCTTAAACCATAATCACATCGAAACTTGTTGTAAATTAAAAGAGTTGTAATTGTTTGTTAAGAATGTGCAAACAAGAGATGCTTATGAGACGACGCAGTACAAAAACTGCGTTAAATTTAATTGTTCTCACTTGCGGGGACCTACTTCGTTTATATTAAAATGCGAAGATAGATAGATAGATAGATAGATAGATAGATAGGTAGATAGAGTCTTTTCAAATATGTATATCGGTGATTAAGAAATTGACGGATAGCTCAAAATGATACCGAAATGGAATCATTCGGTGTAGATTGAAGAAAAGCTACAATTGATTTTTATGTCATGAAAATGCAACATTTGATCCCTCCCCACACACGCAATTCTCATTCGGGCAGTATGTGCGGAAAGTTCTTGTATGAAGAACTCAATGCATTTGCCACATACTCTGATTACGTTAATGCCTTGTAAGGCATTCGTATCAACTGTCTCTTAGCTTACCAGTTTCGTGTTCATCGTACTTGAGGGGCTTAAACCAATTGAAAAAATGTACCGACAAAGTTCTCATTGCATTAGGTCAAGCTCCCTAAGAATACTTTTTGTTGCAGGGATTTTTTGCCAGTCACTTCAAGCAGTCATCGTGTGTAGCCACCTATAGTCACATACAGTCACAAACGCAACCATTGCCAAGTATGGCTATGTAACCAATAGTTTCATTTATTTTCCCCACTTTTGATGAGATATAACGTTAAATAACGAATGAGAAAGGGAGGGCGGAAGCTGTGATCGCAATGTAAAGCCAAGAGAAATCACAGCCGAGCGTGAGCATCAGCAAATGTGGTGAGGAATCGAGTAATGCGATATGTTTTCATTGTTTTTGCCGACATAGACCCTAAGACAGAAAGAAGCAGAAAAGCAGAGAGAGAGAAAGAGAGAGCTGGGATAGAGCAATGTAAAGCGGCTCGAAATAACGCCCGTTCTTGAGCACTACCAAACATAGTGAGGGAGTGAATAATGTATGTTTTCATTATTTTTGGCGCGATAGACTCTAAGGGAAAACGAGACAAAGAGAGAGAGAGAGTGCGTTGTAATGGTATTGTGAAGAGGTTCGAATTACGCGAAAACGAGTAATGTGATATATTGTCGTTGATTTTGGCTGAATAGGCTCTGAGGGAAAAAAGAAAGAGAGAGCTGTGATAAGACAACGTAAAGAGCCTCGAAATAATTTGCGTTCTTGAGCATTAGCAAACATAGTGAGGTGACGAGTAAGGTAATATGTTTTCATTATTTTTGGCGAGATAGGCTCTAAGGGCAAAAGAGGAAGAGAGAGAAATATGATAGCATCCAAACCACATCATTACAAGTAGAATACAGCGAATGGTTTAATTCGTTACCGCCATTCTTCAAGAAGAACAATGTGAGATATAGCGGCACAAAGAGATGTGCAAAACAGGCATAGTCTTCTAATACAATAACACCTTATTAACATAAATTTGAGAAAAAAAGTCGCCATTGTTTTATTGTGCATATCTGCTATTCACATAGTCAAATGAAAAATAATTGAAGGGAATTTTCACAAAGAGAAATTTAAAAAGGAATTTGGTATAGAAGCGCATTTCAATTAGAAATCATTCTTTAATCCTTACTTTTATTTTGTACTCTAATTAAATAGCACACGTCTTGGAATTGGCTCAGCAATCGGAAAACAGAACATTAAACGTGTTCTCGCAAGTCTACTGGCGTATGGAACCATTATCGCGTAAATTAATCATTCAACTATATTCGGAGATTATAAGGTAAAGTCAATCGTAATTGGACACATGTACAGAAATTTCATCGTTAAAATCATTAAAATCATTAAAAGCAATAAACACGAGCAGACACCGACTTTATTTATAAAATTTAATGAAAAATTATTAATTTTTAACATTTGCAGTCATTTAAAGGCGACCGAGCCAGTTAACTTATATTCTCTAGAAGATGTAATACACAAATTTTTTGTTCACCTCTTCCCGGTTGCCTATCATCAAGCAGTGCACTTAAGCAAAAATAATTACGGTGAATTACACGAGGATTATATAAATTGTTTGAAGCATACATTCGATGATTTGCTACCATTCGGGCAAATACCCAAAGAACTGGCGCGGAACTTAATGCAGAGTGTACAGACGGCACGAATTTTTATGCAAGCCTTACATCAAAGTGCCGAAGTGCTGAGCGAAACTGATGAATTGTATGCATCACATTTAAGCGCCAGCTGTCAAAAGCACTTACTGAAAATGAGTTACTGCCCCAGTTGTACTGGTTTGCCCAAAGCTCATATAAAACCGTGCTACAGTTATTGCATGAATGTGCTAAGGTAAGTGCGATCTCAACCATACTTCGATAACGAAAGAAGAACAAACAAAGTCAAAATATAAAAATATCCAAAAAACAAGCAATTATTTCACTTCGCTTCTTGTTTATCCTTTTTCATACATTATTGTTATTCTTCTTTTCTTCTCTTCAGAGGTTGTTCTGCTCAGTACGCCGGCGTATTAGACAGCCCTTGGTCGAATGTTGTCGATGCCATCGATAATTTGGTTACGACACATATACGTTCTGATGCGGGTATTGTAACGATCATTAAGCAATTGGACAGCAAACTATCCGAAGCAATAATGCTAGCCATGGAGCACGGTCCTGATTTAGAAAATAAGGTAAAACACTTACTTTGCTTAGATTAGTGCTCGAACAAATTGAAAGCTATTTTCCCCATAAGTGAGAGATAATCCGGAATTAATTTACTTTACATACGACATCTACTCTGCCTTAAGAAGCTTCATATTAAAAGTTAAAGAAACATAATAAAAAAAGAAGGAGGAAAAGTTAACGAAGAACAAAGTAAAACTTCTTAACAAATTTTTCAAGGAGCTTGCGAAAACTTCGTAAGAAAATCGAGCCAGTGAAAAGTAAACAATGAGGAAGAAAATTTTATAAAAATTTATTAATAAATTCTTTAAATATTATTCCGAATTTTTTTTTAAAGACCAAAATCGTGAAACAATTTCTACTAAAAAATGTTTATATATTTAACTTTTGAACCTAAGCATAGCCGAGAGTCGCGGTAAGAATCGCGACTACTAACTGGATGTTCGCTGATTCAAATCCCAGTGCGGTTTGATCATACTTGCTTATAGCTACAGTGCGTGCTTAGTCGGTAAAGGCCCAATATTTACCGAGTTGTGCACACCACTTCCACTTCGTATCTCTTTCGCCACTTCTTTCTGACCTCAACGTATTATAGCTATAGGGAACATTCTCCGGGTGATCACTCATATTAAAAAAAAAAGAGACAAAGTATTCAAAACTCAACGAAAGATTTACTGATTTCAAAGCTAACTTTTCTTTGTTGGTTGCGAGCATTCTACTAAACCGATTTTTTCACCTCAATTCCTCTCTCATCGTAACAACGCACATTGCGGTATTAACATTTAAATACGTTTCCCTAATTAATCTAATATAGCGCTCTCTAAAGCCGTTGTGGTACGGGATATCAACTTTTTGCGGACATCTGTGTAACACCCACAACGCCTTAAGAGAGATCCAAAAATGTTCATTACATCAAAAGCTATTCATCCATTTTCTAAAGCCATTTGAGCTTGTCTGTCCGCCTGATATCAGTTCGAGTGTGTTTCTGCTTGCAGGTGCCAACTTTTGAGATCTTTTGGCAAAATTTGCTACACTAAGTTTCTTTGACCAAAGCACGAATGGATTGAATCGAGCCATTTTTACGATAACTCCTCATATAACGCAATATTTTGAAAAAGTCGTTATATGGAAAAACATCGAAATTTTTAAATTTGTATATCTACTCTCGCAAGTCTTTATAGGTCGTTCATAGTCCGCCATTAAATACTCTATACTCATTTGCCTAATACAATTTCTCGCCTGTCTTCGACATGAAGTCGATTCAGAGCATGAACCGACTAGTTGCAAATGTAGTAAAGTTAGTTTTTTTTTTTTTCGAAAATCTCATTTTCCATTTTTAATATACAATAACAAAAATTATAACTTACCTTTGAACGGGAAGGCCCATATGTGAAGGCGTCCAAGAAATAGACTTGTATAGTCCACATTTACTAACTTAAATTTATATACCAAACCATGATTTTCAAATAATTTTCATCATAAAATATTCAAAAGTAGACCTTGTTGCCATATGAGGATTTCACATTTGTAACGATATCCATATGGGAAGGGACTCGAAAAACAATCCCATTCTATTCAAATTTTTCACATATATTTAGTATGCCAAGATACTATTTTTCGTTGCTTTTTAGTGAGAATGATAAGTAATTGTAGATCTTTTCCATATAACAACTTTTCCAAATTAAAATAGAGGGCTCGACGCAATCCATTCTCAAGTGAGATCGTTCTTAAGTGAAAGTATGCTGTTGTACGAAATTTTATAAAATCATTTCGAAGATTGCAATCTATAGGTCATACTTAATATTACGGAAGTGGACAAGCGGACAGACGGCATAAACTGGCATAATCGGTTCATAATAAAGTTCTAATTTGAAAGGTGTCATGGAAAAAAAGTTTATCGCAAGTTTTTATAGGTATCGCATAAATCCACGCTTACTTAACATACGCTAATCGCAAATGATGTAAGCCATAAAAAGCATCCTAAACATATCATACCCCATAAGATCGAATGTACGGTCTTTGCAGAGTTCTGAACTAAACACAAGAGTGTGAAAGAACGGCCGAGATAGACTTCGCGTAATGTCACATCAGCCGCTACAGATATACAGAAATACCATACCTACTACTACATTCTGCTCTATGTATTTCCATAACTTGCAAACACTTATGCCATCTAATATACCGCAGAAAATAAATAGTCCAAATATATATACTATATTGCCCCTATAATCAAACTATGAAGATCTCACTTCCACTTCATATATGATAATATATTAAATTCTGTCTGTAAGGCGAGCACGGCATTTTTCATAAGCATTAACTAAGCGTTAGTAAGGAAACAATTGGTTTGTCAGCATTACTAAAGCTGGAGCAACCAGCAATCGCGACTCTCTCTCTTCCTCGTAATTTCATCCTCTAGGAAATCTTCTCACAGAGGAAATAATTCTTCCTTTTTTTTTTATTCCGACAATTTCAGGTGAAGAAAACGTGCGGTACTCCTAAACTTTTGCCTTCGCTAACGATGACCAACGAGGGCAAACCGTTGACCCAACATAGCGTGAAATGGGCATCGCCAGCAGATTCAGAGATTTTACGTTTCCTCTCAACGATCGACAAATCCAAAGAATTTTATTCCAACATAGTCAACAAGTAAGCAAAACCAACACATTTATATTTTTTTATTAGGATTTTGCAAAAACTTCTCTCAAGTGAAAGTGATTTAGATTTTGAAAAATATTCAATTTTTGACTCGCACGATCTTATACTTATAACGACGGAGCTTCCGTATAATATCACGTATTAAACAATAATAAAGCGGCCCGAAAATGGCGCCTATAAAGAAAACGCTGTTCAGTAGAATGTCACGCAAGGGCATAGCGCAGTACTGTAAAGAAGAATACAAAAATATATGGAAAAAATTAAAACTGAAATGAAATCGTGTTAACTGAAATAATCGTGTACGTACAGAGCAACTCTTGGGTACCAACAGATTACCCCGTAAAACATCGTGAACAACTTCTCTTGCCCATAATGCGAAACAAGTCAACATAATTTTGTCAAATTTGCTAACAGCCCGCAGCAAACAACAATCTGCTTAACCGCAAATTGAACGCAAACGCAAAAGGCCTAAATTAATTGATTTTCGAAATATATACGGTTTTCAATTTTATTATTTTTTCTCGACTGTTTTTTTGTTTTTTAAACTGCAAAAGAACGACGTGTCGCTTGCTTTTAAAAAATTTGAAATATATTTAAATGAATATTTGTTCTAATATTTTCTTGTGCTTTTTCTCTTTTTTTCATTTTTTCATTTTTTCATTTTTTTTGTTTTTTTTGTCGGTTGGGACATGGAATAAAACGTACAGTGTTTGTGAAGATGAAGATATACAGAGAAACGATCACCATTGTTGGACCGGCGATAGAATAGGCGATTATACGCAACTGGTTATGACGACAGGTATTGATACGCAACGGTACAACCCCGAAGTGCCACTGGAACCTGATGCTCAACCCAACAAATTAAACGAATTAGTTGACAAATTACTAAAAATTAGAAAAAATATTGCAACAGCGGTAAGCCAAGAGTCTAACATTTAATTCACATTTCATAGGATTAATAAAAGCGTTACACTTATGATAACTGGAAAGAGATTCAAAAGCTTATACGAGATTTTAAAAGAAATTTTAGGGCTGCACTCTGCCCTTGTGATCGATCGCCAATCATAAGATAAAATAAAGTGTCTTCTTGTTAGTTAATTGGTTTTTATACCCATTAGCGAACGATGAAGGATTTTGTGAAAACGTTGGCAATGCCCAGAAAAAAGCTTCACAGATCCCACAAAGTATTTATATTCCGTCTTTTCGTCTGACTGTCCGTCCATGTGGGTAATTTAAAAATTCGCCTGCCCGCAAAATTGAAGCTAGCAACTTCAAGTTTGCAAGAATCATTGGAGGCTCTTGTTTTGAAAAACGCCCAAACTAGTCCAAGCGCTTGCCTACAGTACTACGTAAAGTGAGGACACTTCTATTTTGTGAAAGGAATAAAAAATTGTTTCTTTCCTCACTACTCAAAAACAACAACGCCTGAACGTATATTTTATGGGTGATGCTATTGCACCCCTAAAAAATGGAAAAAGTTGAGAGAAATTTGCCACGCCTATTCAATTTTGTAGTGTGTTATAATTTAATTTGTTTTCAAAACATTTATATAACGCACAGAAGCAAGTTTCCAAAATCCCCTAAAGTGTATACAGTCTTGGGCAGTGTGAAATTCGGGATGCACCTAAGTATGTCCATCTGTCCGTCTGCGCAACTGTATAGTAAGGGTGGTAAACAACCTCGCGTTCGCAAAAATGAAGATATCGCTTACAAACTTGTAAAAGAATTGGAAAGCGATTCAAACTTTTCGAAGAACACACTTCAACACCCACATGTCCGTGTAACAAAAACTGTGAACACTAATGCGTTCCGTGTGTTTTGCTTGTTACTGTTGCACCCATCCGATATTGTTTAGATCCTTTCCTTTTTTTAGGATCACGGTCATGGGCATAAAAGATTCGGTAACGGTCGAATATAATCTTCTTATTTGTTTTCTTTGCCCTTGTACCTCTTCTGGCATTCCACAGAAATAGTTGCGCTAGAACACTTAATTTGGTTTTAAAGGAAGATCGTTAAGTCATGCAAACTACAAACAGAAAAAGAAACGCCTTACGACTTGGGATATCCCTAAAATGTTGCTCAAAATACGACTGCTAAACTAATCTTTTCTATGCATTCCTATGCTTTTTATTGTCAAACTAGGTGTCCACTTAAATTTCATAAGAAGATAAAATACGCTGTCATTTTCCACCCCTAATTAGCCCAGATAGCCCTGGTCAATCCACTCGGGAAACGCATCAAAAGTATTTTATATGAAGTCTCGTTCAAGAATCTTAGTTGCAAATTTGCAACGTCATTGACGCAGAATAGGGAACATTACTCAATTAGTTGTACGATCATCACACTTGAGATCACCACGATCTCTCGCTCTTTCTCTTGGTTTTTCTAAATACTGAAAATAATGAAAGTCGTAAAGACTATGCCTGCAAAGCTCGAGTGCACATTTTTGGTCATAAAGTATATAAATTAACTGTAGGCTATGTTCAAGAAAGGTCTTAACTAAGCCCACAACCTACTGAATAGCAGTACGAGTTCTCCATATCAAAGCAATATCTTTAGGCTTTGCGCCATATGATATCGTCAAAGTGCACACAACATTTCTGGTTTTGTTTATGCGTCGAGCTATGTACCAAAGAAATGCCCAATGCAGAAGGTGTGACTTATTTATGCTTAATTTGAAGTACATTTCCTCTGAATCGTGATGGGTGAGGGGAAATGCTGATGAAAATGCTTTATAGTCCAGGCCATAGCCTGGACTTTTAAGCATAATTATTAACGGGTAGAACTGAATACCGCCTCCATTTGGAGGATCAGCTGAGCATATATCACCGAAGCACTACCAATCACAATTGACCAGTCAGCTGACCATGAAATTCAAAACGACTATTAACGACGAGCTCGGTTTTAGCAAGCAATGCGTCAAAACAATTTTATACATTTAATAATACTATGATGTGATGTATGCTAACTCTTTTTCACTACTCTTTATGTGATTTGTCGACAAGTCCGCTTAAAAACAAGAGCGCTTACAAAAAACAGATAGAAGTCAAGAAAATTGCTCTTAACGTTTTCTCATAAAAACTCAAGTGGAATGAATGGAATGGAATACTGCCTGTGGAATAATACTAACGTTAAATAATAAATATTTCGCTTAAATGTGTTTTCAGATACCTTCCCCCAGTCGCAACATAAACGAAATACAAAACGATATGGCTGGTCGTGACGACGAAGGCTCCGGACGAATAACCGATGATATGGAAGATGATGAGTATAATAGCCTACAAGAATCAAGCGGTTCAGGCGAGGGTAACTAATTGAATTGTTTTTTATTTGAATTCAAAATGATATATGTTTTCCTTAATGTATTTGTATATCTGTTTAGGTCCTACGTCCACACCATACGATCCTATGAGTCCAGCACATAATCCGGAGGAAAACGAAATTGAACAACGCTCCAGTTCAGCTAAGCCGACTGTCTTAATACTTGGTTGTTTAAAATGTTCAGCAGCCATAGTGCTAGTCATAAGCTTTTTAACGTGTCGGCTATAAAACCAACACAAATAACGCCAGAGTGCAACTCTAACGGTAACGATTTTAATTTTAGTTTAGTATTATTATTATTATTATTATTATTATTATTATTATTACGATTATTATTACAATTGCTATTATTATTATTATTATTATTATTATTATTATTATTATTATTATTATTATTATTATTATGGTTATTATTACTATTATTATTATTTTTATCATTATTTTCATTATAATCATTATATTAAAATTAGTAATTTTAAAAACAGATAGAGAACTATTCACTCTTAACACCCTTAGAGTAACAAGGATGTGTTGAGAAGACAAAAATAAGAATAACAAATAACGACAATTGCATTACAAATATTAAGCAACGGAAAGTGCAAGTGCAACGTAATATTAATCATGGTAAAATTTTTAGTATGGAAATATGCATGCATGTCTATCAGTGCATACAAATAGATATATAGATATATATATATATATATGTATCACAGACTCTACTAATAACTATATAAACGCTCAAAAATCATGGACGCTACTCATGCCAAGCAAAACATACGTAGCAGTTTTTGCCAAAAAAAAAAAAACAAGAACAAAAAAATAAGAAAAAATTAAATAAAATAAACTAATAATAATAATACTAATAAGTAAACAAAATAAATAAATAAATAAAAATGATGCAAATGATTTTCCAAAGATTTGTTAAAATGATATCTGATAACTTACAAAAACTAACCATCTCTGTATTTAATTATATGATGCATGCTCAAATGTTATTTAAATCAAGCCTACAGCTGTCCGATCATCTAAATTTTGGTTGATCCAATATTTTGTAAAATTAAGAATCTCTTCCCATTTCTCGTATTTGAGAGAGAGTTCAACTATGCAAGTATTCTTCTTCTTACTATTTCGGCCCCTTCTTTTTATACCCATCACTTAGAAAAAAAACAAAAAAAAATGTTAGACTTGCAACATTCATAAATTGCTGGCGTTGGCCTCATAAATATATGTTTACGCTTAAGCAGCTGTACTGTAACTTTGTATATGAATGCCTCCCTTGCGCAACCGATCAACTGTATAAAATCAAATGTCGGAAAAAGTATGAAAATTAGTTGCTTACATTTTTTTTTTTGCATCAGATTTCGTGAAAATATCGTGCGTAGTGGTAGAAAACCATTTTCACTACGGTACGAAATTAATTTTTATATACTACTCAATGGGAAAAAAATTCTTCTTAAATACTTAATTTTAGAGAAATGCCGTTCGAATACGAATACGCGCAGTTGAGGTGATAAAGTTTCATAAAAAATTCATAAATTGGAGTTAAACGATTTGGCAAGTGAAGCATTCACTTAGTTAATAATCATCAAGTCAAATTCGAAGGTGAAAGTGAAAGCGATCCGCTTACAATAAGTCAGGCAACTGTAACTTACGATTGACTTCAGAAATGGGTCAACGATTCTGTACAACAGTCTGCTGCAGTCATAGCTAAAGAACCATCAAAAAATTTGTCTCATTCAGGCAACTAATGCCGTGGATATTTATTTTATATCGATTGCGCATGATGGGTATATAAATATGAATTTGATTTATATATAAAACATGAAAAGTATTATTGTAGACAAATAGAGATACATTTGTAAACAATCTCCAAGACAATTTTCTTTATATATCAGAGATGGGAAAGGTGCATGTTATTGTTTCAAATTTATTTCTTTATATTGCACGGTCTTGATAACATTACTTCGCATATATAAGATGACCGTTAAAACTGACATTCATTCACCTTTCAAATCTCTTGCTTTTTATTTTCTACCTTTGGAACTCATTTTCCCCCTCTCTTCAAGATTTTTCAAATCATAGCAATTATGAATAAACGGTTGGATAACAAATTAATCAACTACATTTCCATTGGGAACTTCGAAAGAGAATAATTCAGATAATCCCTTAATAACTTGATGGCGAAATTTCAATTTTTTAATAATAAGTTTGCTCACGCACGTGTAAATAATTGCTTTTCTACAAATTACATTCAGGCTTGACTGCTCTGCATTAATAATAAATCGTCAGACGTCCCAATATCTATTTCTAACATGATTGCTATAGTATCGCCGCTAGCTTCGATAACCAAGAAATAACTCGAAATAACTGAAAATTATTAGGCGAAAATGAGCAACTTCATGCTCGATGAATAATTTGAAAAGGAAGAGCTTATGGTAGTTAGAATATGATAAGCGAAACATAAAGCAGTTTAGTTCTAAAACCGTTCAAAATTCATCGAACAGTTGAGTTCGTGTACACAGTTGAGCTGGTGAATGTCTTCCAAGCGCCTCCGAGTCTTGCCTATAAGACTATTTTCATGTTTCGATATTGTATTTACCTTTCTTCGCCCTCTCTCTTTCTCGTTTCTGCTTTCTTTTTGCCTATTTCTCCTTTTCTCCCTCTCTCTCCCGCCTCTTTTGCCTATTTCCTCCCTACCCATTCACTTCTTATCTTATCTGTCTACTTATCCTTCCCCCATACCCATCCTCTCTCTCTCTCCCTCTCTCTGTCGTTCCTTTCCTCCGTTGAAACGGATAAGAGATTTCTACAGCAAGCTGTACAGTTCAGTAAGAGTTCTTTCCGTCAGCCTATGCAAATGGTAAATTCCTAGATATGAGCTAAAAAGAAAAAAAAAGAAAAAAGAAAAAAAGTTAATTGCAAATTACATAGAATATATAAACAATGAAAACAAACAAAAATAAAAAAGAAAGCTTTTGAATTCTAAAAATTTGTTCCTTTTATTTCACAAAATAAATGAAAGCTTAAAAAACTAATTTAGTGAATTATTTTATATATATGTAACAAATAGAACAAAAAAGCACAAATTATTACTTTTTTATATGTTGTAATGTGATGAGAAGAAAGAAAGCAACAAAAAACTTATTGTAAAAAATAAAAAATAAAAAATAAAAAACAAAAAAAAAGCAGAACATTAAAACTATGAACTGAACTGAAATTGTACTTTAGAGCATTATTGTAACGCGGACGAAACAAAAAAAAAAGAGAAAAACAAAAAGAAATAATTGAAATTAATTTTTAATTTATAGGAAAAGAAATTTGAACGAGTAAAAAACCTAAAAGACTTACAGCTTTACATACGCAACGTTTGAAAAAAAAAAATAAATAAATAAAAATAAAAAAAGTCATACATTCATCAAACTTGAAAATATGAATCCAAACCACGTTGTAAACGTTGCAGTTGGAAGCAAATGCAGTAACGAGCCAACAGCAGACAACTGCACTACTGCACCAATTGATAAAAGAAACTTTTATGATAAAAGCAAAAAAAATAAAAATAAGAAACAAATTTGATTTAAATAACAAAATAATTTCTTCCCTCGAAAAGATTTTTAGTTTCTGAATATTTGCCGCAAGCAAGATTAAATACGAGAGCTACTCACTATTCAGTGCAATGACATTCTAAAATTGAGTATAATTTTTTATTTAAAACTGTTGTTGCCTTTTTAAAAGAACGAAAAAGTCGATCTGGATCGATGATCGATGAAATTGCATTGAAGTCTGGTTCGCCTTTTAAAACGCGAAGCATAAAAATCGTTTGTAAATTAAGAGTAAAAAAGTGCTTTCCATTATAAAATTAATTAGCATCAAAGCAGAAGAGAAGCGAAGCGAAGCGAAGCGAAGAAAAATACTAAAAACGTTTGTTTATAAGCCCTTTATATTATATGAATAAAAATGAATTATTTATTAGTGTAATCAAATAAGTGGAAAACAAAAAAAAAACAAAAAAAAACAAAAAAATAAAAAGGAAAAACCTTAGTTTAGTTTAAAATAGAAAAAACAAATAAATAAAAGGAAAATTGTAAAATGTGTTTAAACCTAAGAAGAAGATTATAATTTAGTTAATAGTATAATAATAAATTACTCTATCCTTAAACAGTAAATTTAACAGTAATAAAAAGCAGTATGTTACAAAGAATTAAAATTTGAAAAAAAAAGAAAAACACAAAGCGATTAAAGGATAATGAAATTTTTGCACAATAACATGGAAGTTAAACGATGACGAAGCGAAGCGAAGATATGTGCTCTGTGTGTGTGACAGCAAGTATTAGACAACATCCACAAGTATTCTGGAGAGAAGAGATGATAATGCAAAATATTTACTCCCTTCGCGAATGTTTGTTTGTACAAATGTTTAGATCCGCCTCTGGTAAAGCTTCCAAATTTCTCATAACAATGACTCAAAATATTCCTTTGCCAGGCCTCCACTTTTTTTTGATGAGGATCGCACTTCTTCTTGGAAGATAAGATATATGCAGGCATAGACTAACAAAAAACGTTACGCTCTCTATCTATCACTTTTCCCTTCACTTGTACTTTTCTGCATAAAGGCGTACGCGTTCGCCCCTTAACACAAAAGTTCGCATACTGCATAGGATTCTCTGATAATTGATAGTATTGTGGATGTCTATATAAATAAATATGAAACGAAAAGAGATAAATGCATAAATAAAAAGCAAAAAAACAAAAAAGACGAGAACAAAAATATAACAGCAAAGAGCAATAACACACAACAGTACTTTTGCTTTAGTTTTTACTTAATTGATTTTTATTATTTTTTTTTTAATTTTTTATTCCTCAATTACTCCCCATGTACATATTTGAGTGAAAAGTTGTATTATAACTGATATACTTCTAATATAATTTTACATAATTACTTACAAAGGAAAAGAAAACACAATGACATAAAAATATTCTTTGCATGTGATCGATAAGCGAAGATTTACTTATATATGTAACCAATAATGATAATAAGCAATTTTCTTCTTTTTTTTTATCTAAGTTTCTTTCTCCTTCTTCTTCTCATACAAATCGCAAAGGATGCAATAAGTAAGCGTCAGTCAAATTTTCGAAAAATATATATATATACATGCTTATCCATATCTCCGCTGTCCGTCTATTTGGTCACCTATCTATCTATCTCAATGCTTATCCATTCTTAATGGCCTGCCGTCGTCTATCCGTCTACTGAAATGCCAACAGCAAACTTTGACAGAACCTGGTCTTAGATTCGTGCTTTTCTCGATTCTATTCTAAAATAAAATCAAAAATCAATCAAGTCGGTCGACCTATAGCTCCGTCCTATCTATCCTCTTGATCCGAAATCAAGTAAAAGAAACATCTTTAATATCTAAAATCTACCCCTTAGGGTGCTTTCCGTATTAATATTTTACCTCCTACTCGTAGCGTACATTATGTTCCTCACTAGACAGAGAGAGAGAGAGAGAGAGAGCATATTTTTTATTAATAAAGAAAGAAAAAGAAAAACAAGAGCACAAAGCAAATGAATTTTATTAGAGAAAATCCCTTAGTGGATATGAAAAATTTCAACGTGAACCTAATAATAACCGTTACTTTTTTGTTTTCTTGTAAGTCTTTAGATGTAAAAACTTTTTTAGATGTAACACTACGCCTTCCCTCCATCAATGCAAGTGAATGAAAGTATAAAAAATGATGTAAACTTATTGAAAAAACAAACATATTTCTGTTGTTAGACCTTTAAATTTCCTACTTCGTAGGATCGTATACAACTTACTTAATATGATAATAGCACTGAATCTGTAAAGCTCGATTCAAAATGTTTTCTTTACCTACGCATTAGACAAACTTACATGTATATGTATATGTATATATATGTATATATATATATATATATATATATATACACGCATATGCATATGTATGGTTACTCTTCTGTTTATAAAGCAAAACAAAAGAACAAAAAAAAACTTAATTTTTGTTAATCTCTTCTTCAATATATTTTATTATACATACTATATGCGTGAAAATATGAGTGAAATTCGCATAAATGAAAGAAAAAATAAATTGATTAACCTCTCATTAGGAAAAAGTGTATAAGAACAACATCGTAAAATTCGTGAATGCATTGAATTGAAAGAAGTTTACGAAAAGAAAACGAAATGTAATCTACAACGTGAATGCACTTCTTTACTTTCACCCACATGAACGCACACACACAACTTAGCAGTATCTTGCATAATCAGACAAAAAATGAGAAAAATAAATAAAATGAAATTGAAAATGAAAATTAAAATTAAAATTAAAATGAAAATGTAATAATCACGAAACGAAACGAAAAAATAGGTTTCGAAGAACCTAAGAAAAATTTATAAATTTATTACAGCTATCGATTAAACAAATTAATATTAATTAGTAATAAAATTAATAATTGTCACAAACTATTAAAAAACATATATTGTATATATATATATATATATATATATATATATATATATATATATATATATATATATATACACTTATGGCTAAAGAGGATGTGCAACATTTACAAATTTGTATGTATGTAATAATTTGTATTTGTTTTCTTTTATTTTTTTTTTATTTTG
This sequence comes from Glossina pallidipes, assembly GCA_000688715.1. Classification (NCBI taxonomy): domain Eukaryota; kingdom Metazoa; phylum Arthropoda; class Insecta; order Diptera; family Glossinidae; genus Glossina; species Glossina pallidipes. The sequence goes on from KK499778.1 coordinate 1,548,330, forward strand.
TGTGTAAAACTTTTTATTTAGAGAACTGCGTTTAAATAAACAAAAACTTTAATGATCATTACGTTGTTTTATTTGATCTTAACATCAAAATCGGATCATAAGACAAAGACAAACAAACTTTCCAATTTTCTTCTTCTTTTCGCAATCTACATCACTTGGCTTAAGGCACACTCACCTTCTATTGTAGCGAGCATTCTGATTTTGTCTGTTCGTCTGTGTGTCTGATGTTTCTCCATGTATCTGCAGTCCACAATTTTTGGAGATATTTCGATTAAATTTGATGTTTTAGCCCAACGGCGAACACTATTGAAAATGGTTCAGATCGATCTACCTTTTCGACCGCGTTCCCATGGAACGATATTTCATAAGAAATCGCAATCTTCAAAATTTTTCTACAAAAGTATTTCGACATTCTAAATTGGTAGGGAAAATTTGGTTCAGGTAGGGCAATTGTTTGAGCCTCTTGCCATGTAAACGTTCTTACGGAAACTGAATCTTCATTCTGTACAAAGAATTAATTTTCAATACTTCTTGATTAAAATTCGTTCATAACAACAATTTCATATAAAACTTAATCTTATCGAATTTGAACCAAGTAGGTCTATTTGTTCGGATTCCAAACGAAGGCTTCTAATCGAAGATAAACCTTTAAAAGCCAAACACGTCTAATTTTTAGTACTTTCTGATGCAAATTTGCATATCTATCGTGTAAAAAGGGAACTCAGTGTATTCCCGACCCATTTTCAACTTTATATAAAAACGTAAAAGTATCTCATGTTTTAGCATTTAAGTGCATAATGCGCGATACCTATGCATTCATTGTGTGCTTTCGATGCATGTCAAGCAAGTTAATCAGGACACATAACTACGGATTGCATAACTAGACAATTTTCATTGTTATACAAAAAATTGGAGACTTTTAAAACCTTCCTATAAACGAAATGCTCGTCAAAACCGACGAATGCCATTCGAATATTTTTTCTACTAGATATGTTTCTTCACTATTTCCTTCGCATCCGTTAAACGACGACCAATGAAATGAGATATCTAGGCAGGGACTGTGTAGAGGAAAAAATTGTAAATTCATTTATACGAAAACTCATAGCCCATTATCCTGTTTAACACGTTCAGAGAGAGGCAAAAAGTTGCAATGATCTGGGAAAGTAGACAAGTCAGCAATTTTTCTGTGGAACTAGTTGTGATATTCGAGTATCAATTTCAACACATTATCATAATGAATGCTATAACAATACGGATTAAATTGTTCAACTAAGATAACACCAATTGGATAGCATTTATTGATAGAATGCAAATGAGAAAAATGGATTTACTTATAGTTTTTAATAATGACCTGGCGTCTGCCTAGGTAGTAGTAGATGCCACAGAGCAAGGCCAAGTTCAAAGCATACCGTACACGAAATTACGTCAACATTTACAATCGAAGCTAGAACTGCCCTTAAAGCCACAAAGCTTCCCCGCTAAACCAGATTTAAAACGGCTTTCATCATTGATAGTTTGTCGGCCGTAAACGATACCTATAACCCCTTAAATTGCAACTGAAACACCTTTCGTATTCATTCAAATCAGCGAACAGATCTAGCAGCCAAACCCGCAACTTCGAAGCTTTTAATTATGAAACGTCACAAAAGAAAAAGTTGACCTTCAAAAACATATTACTACCGTCAGCGCTACTCGCATGTTAACCGTAATCTCGTTCCACTTTTATCTCCAAATAATGTCAAGAAAATCCAGATTGAAACATTTGCAAGAATTCGCATTCATCACTTCCATTGCAGCGCACTTCCTGGGTCCTTAAGAAGTGTACTCCTCCAATCTGCAATTGTTGGCAAAATCTTACTATTACACATATACTTTGCCAAAACCTTTCCAATATTCGAAGGCTTGTTTTTGTTGTGTTTAACCCTATGGACCCTATCTTCAACGTACGTCGAAAACTTAATATCCGTAAAGTATTGGACTTTGCTGAAGCGACTAAATTAACCATCCATTCTACTTTTCGAGAAAAAATAAGAAAAGCCGATACACTTGATTGCTAGTGCTCATCCTTCTTTTTAGTCCTCGAATTGGCGTCTTTGAGGTGTAAACAAATCATAATTACAGTAATAATACTTCATTATTTGTTCAATACTAAGCCTTTATTGGTCGACATAAAACTAAATAAGTGAGGAAGTTGTACTCGGCAGGGGCCGAATCTCGCATACCCATCACTACGTTTTTCGCATTCTACTCTCTAAGTTCTTTTATTTGATACCCATATCGCTGGTATTGTTAAGCAAAAACTAATCGCGGTGTCTACCATATTCGTTTTAAAATTAACCCATTTTTGGGCAGAGAATATATCTTCGTTTGAGGAGCGTACAAAATGGTTTTAAACATTGTGTCTTGTTTGTCTTATGATAAATAAGCATAAAATTTCCAAAAATTGCAAAAAATAAAAGTTTTTTATTCGTAGCCTTTTGTGGGCATAGTCGAGTGCTTCCGTTTTTGGACCTTGAGAGTAAAGTGTCTCGTAAAGTAAATGCGAAAAATTTCAGCCTTCTAACTTAAATAATTTCCGAGTAACGAGCAAAAACCCACAACTTTTCGTTAAGAAAAACAGAGTTGCGTTCAGTTTACCCTCCACTGCGCACGTCTGCTCTCACCAATTTAGCCCATTTTCAATGCCAATCTGCGTGCAGAAACCTCTAAAGTTTCTCCTAAATTTGAAGTCAATATATTCATTTTTGCGACCAAGAGAGTGCCGACAACACACACCCCACACAGAGGGACAGACGGACAGACAGGCTTAGATTGATTTAGAAAATGATTCTGAACCGATAGGTATAAATAAAGGTATGTCTAGCTTAAGCGCTTCTGAGTGTTGCATACGCCCGCACTAACTCAATATACCCTGGACCACAAGAGATGTAAGGTATAAAATGCAGTGCTTTTCGTTCGTTTCCGTTATCGTATTGACCAAAGTAGACGTGTAAAATTTAACTTGGATACTACAGCGTCTCTATTTCGTAGATATCGAGAAAGAGCAAAGCCTTTTTCCGAAATATAGATTTTGAAATATTTTGATGAAGCTTTGTACACCGACATACTTCGGCCCAAGGACAAATGCTATTGAAAATGGTTCGAATCACTCCACTTTCTCTCGGTAAAAATTCCTAAGTAATAGAATTGCGGAATTTTAAATTGATGTAAAAGCTTTCGACCGGCTGGGGCAATTTTTTGAACCCTCTCTCACATAACCGTTCCTGCGGACACTAAAAGTTTACACGGTAAAAAGGTCGAATTTCCAATATATCATTGTAAAGATTGGCTCATAAGAGTAAATTGACAAAGAAATCTACCTTAACGAATTTGAACCATTTGAACCATATTTTTTGGATATCACCGCATATAAGAATTCTCACGAAACGCAAACTCTTATATGGAAAGAAAATCTAACCTCCCGATACGCGGGCTTTCGTATGCTTTTTGGCGTATTATTATCAAAACGAGCGAATAACTATAACAGGCGAAGTGATGAACGGCGGGTAATGGTCGGCGCCGCCCGACTATAATGTTCTTAATTGTTTCTTTTTGTTTATGCGAACATATGTAACACCCAGAAGGACTTGAGATGGGTTCATCTGGTGCTATACCGATTGGTTCAACATTGTTTATTAAATTGGTTTAAGCTTGTCTGTCTATCTGTCCGGGAGAAGTGTGTCCATGTATTCTTATGTTCAATCTACAGGTTGAAATTCGTTATATATTCTGATGAAATTTGATACACTGACATGTTTTGATCCAAGAACAAACGCTATTGAAAATGGTTCGGGTCGGACCACCGTTTCGACAGCTTTCCATGTAACGATCCTTCAAAGTAAGATAGGATTGAGTAGGGTAATTAATGCTAGGCCACAACCCTCTAGAGTTATTTTCCTTGTTTCATCTAAAAAAATAAGGCCTTTGTTTTGTGTTAACAGACCGCTCTTTCATTTCTTGCGAAGTCTGAAACATGTGCGCATCTTCGGTTTATCTAAGTTATGGCCAACGCAACAATACAAAAGTTAAAATACTTTACGCTTTAGACTGGCAGAAAGGAAATTTGCGAAAATTGATGAAGTTAGGAATTCGGAAATTTATAACACCTCGAGTACTTAAATTTTCAATGTGTATAATATGTATTGATTTTTTCTCAACGTCCAAACTGTTATGTATATAAGTAGTTGAGAAACATTTTAATTTTCAGCTCTTAGTTGGCTTAAATGAAAGCTGAGGCAAAAAAGTATTTCTTTATATTATTTATAGACATTTTAGCCTGTTCTATCTAATTCGCTTTCTTAGTTGAAGGTGCTATCGACGGAACTGTCGAATAGAAATCAACTCACTACCAGTTCTTGTATACATACACAACCATATTTTTTGCCGATTTGCCGCATGCCGTGTCATAGATAGTTGGAAAAGTTCAAGTGCCATACGCACCATGCGTCAGAACCCTATAAAATATGAAAAACAAAAATTCGCGCGGCAACCCTGGTGCGATGAAAACATTCTCATTCGTTTTGGCGCGTAAAACAATTTGACGCATTTGGATCAGAGAGATAACAGGGCCATTTTTACCAAATAAGAATTTACAAAAACAATGGCGCGTCGAGATTACGCTCAAGACAAAGGTAAGAAACTTTTGAAGGAATATATTTTGCAATAAAATAAATTTAATTTTTTGCCTTTAGAGTCCATCAAAACTTTCCTGGCTGAATTCTGTAAGGAAGATGAAGAAGGCAAGAAGGTTTTTGTCTACGCCCAGCAACTGGTGAAGCTGGCTCATCGTGAACAAACCTTATTAACCATTGACTTGGATCATCTATCCGAATATAACGATGGTCTATCCGATGCAGTAATAAACAACTGTCGGCGTTACACTTCAATGTTTGGAGATGTGATCACCGAAATGTTGCCTAATTATAAGCAACGAGACATTCATGCCAAGGATGCATTAGATGTTTACATTGAACATCGTTTGTTAATGGAAGTGCGCAATCGCAATCCCATGGAACAACGCGATCAAAGAAACAACTTTCCTTCAGAGCTGATGAAAAGATTGTAGGAAATTTAGTTGGGGAAAAAAAAATAATGATAATAATAAATGCCAAATTTTTCTGTATTTCTAGTGAAGTTGCTATTAGGCCACCATCTCATGAAAAAGCTCATTCCATTCGCGATATTAAAGCTGAACATATAGGGAAGTTAGTTACAGTACGTGGAATAGTAACTCGTACCACGGAAGTGAAGCCTATGATGGTAGTGGCAACTTATACTTGTGATCGATGCGGTTCAGAAACTTATCAACCAGTGAACTCATTGTCGTTCACACCGATTCAAGAATGTCCTTCCGACGATTGTCGTGTGAATAAAGCAGGGGGACGTTTGTATCTACAAACACGTGGATCAAAGTTCGTTAAATTTCAAGAACTTAAAATACAAGAACACAGCGATCAAGTACCTGTTGGTCATATACCGCGCACTATGACCATCATGTGCCGCGGCGAAATGACACGTCAAGCCCAACCGGGTGATCACGTTTTAATATCTGGCGTTTTTCTGCCTTTAATGCGTACGGGTTTTAGGCAGTTGATACAAGGACTTCTATCGGAAACTTTTTTGCAGGCCTATGTAAGTTTAGAATTTATTAATAATTAATCTGATCAAATCGGTAATGAATATCCTCCTTAGAGGATCATTTGTCTGAATAAAAGCGACGATATTACCGATAAAGATGCCGATTTGACGGCGGAAGAATTAGATGAATTTGCTCAGGACGATTTTTATGAGCGTTTGGCAACTAGTTTGGCTCCTGAAATATACGGTCATGTAGATGTGAAGAAGGCTTTGCTATTGCTGTTGGTAGGAGGAGTAGATAAACGACCTGATGGTATGAAAATCAGAGGAAACATTAATATTTGCTTAATGGGGGATCCAGGTGTAGCTAAATCACAACTGCTCAGTTACATAAGTCGTTTGGCACTACGATCTCAATATACAACTGGACGAGGATCGTCGGGAGTTGGCTTGACTGCCGCTGTTATGAAGGATCCGTTAACAGGCGAAATGATTTTAGAAGGTGGTGCTTTAGTATTAGCGGACCAAGGAGTCTGCTGCATCGATGAATTTGACAAAATGGCCGACGACGATCGCACAGCCATACATGAAGTCATGGAGCAGCAGACCATTTCTATAGCTAAAGCCGGTATTATGACTACATTAAATGCGAGAGTATCTATATTGGCAGCAGCCAATCCCGCATTTGGACGCTATAATCCCAAGCGTACTGTGGAACAGAATATACAATTACCAGCTGCCTTACTATCGCGTTTTGACTTATTATGGCTAATGCAAGATCGACCCGATCGTGACAACGACTTGCGTTTAGCCAAACATATAACTTATGTCCACAGCCATAGCAAGCAGCCACCTAGCCGTGTTAAGGCTTTGGACATGAATCTAATGCGTCGTTATATCAATCTATGCAAACGCAAAGATCCTGCCATACCAGAAGAACTTACCGATTACATAGTCGGTGCCTATGTAGAACTAAGACGTGAAGCTCGCTACCAGAACGATATGACCTTCACCTCACCTCGCAATTTGTTAGGTATTTTACGCTTGTCGACAGCTTTGGCCCGCCTACGTTTATCTGATAAAGTCGAGAAAGACGATGTATCCGAAGCTTTACGTTTACTCGAAATGTCGAAAGATTCCCTGAATCAAACACATCAGCTTCGAAAAAGCCGGTAAGCAATTCACGACTAGAAACATTGTCTTGCAATTATTAATACTTATTTTGATCTTTGTGTTAGTGTAATAACTACATCAGACAAAATTTTTGCTGCCGTTCGTGAATTGGCCGGTTATAACAAAACCGTAAAAATCACAGATATTATGGATCGGTGCGCTAATAAAGGCTTCACGCCAGATCAAGTGGACAAATGCATCGAAGACTATGAGGAGCTCAACGTGTGGCAAGTGAATATGGGTCGTACGAAAATCACGTTCATGTGAAGAAAGTTTTTCTTACTTATTGTTTTTTCCTTTTTCATATTTCATTTATATTTTTATACATTAATAAGTTACTGTGTCATTCGATTCATTTATTAATAAAATTAAAATAACAAAAAAACGGGGATCGTTTGTTTTATGCATCAGGCTGTATTACTTCTTTTCAGTCTTCTGTGAATTTGCTTATTATGTATTTGATGTTTAATCGAATGAAATAAGCAATCGACCACAAACATATAGCAAACAAAATATCTGCAATTATTGTTTAATATAATGAATTTTGTTAGGTGATTCTCAGGATGGATTTTCATAATCTTACTTAGGAATAGCTTTTCCCAGGGCTCGCACATCGACAAGCAGGTATTAAGTTCGTAAAGCAGGTAAAGCCTTCGAAAATAACGACGAATTGTTTGCAACGATTCCTTAAGTTTGTGCGACATTCCTCTCTTACAAAATGCAATGTGTTTCGTTGAAATTCAAATTAGTAATTGAACAAATTCCGCCTATGAAGTTGGAGTGACTCAAAATTTACAACACTACGGTAATTGATTGGCTTATCAATAAATTTAGCCGGCTTATCGTGATGTAATAAAAGCAATTTCAGTTATTTCTACTGCAGTCCAATTATGTATTTATTTGCATTCAGTATATAGTTCAAGAATGATATTATTCCAAACACTTGACTACAGTTCTCTGTAAGGTAACAATGCTTGTCCTCATTAAATATAAAAAAAATCTACGTTCCTTGTGTTTGATTCAATAATTTATGATAAAAAAGAGAGAGTACATACTTTTCCTTAATCATTAATAAAAAAAGAAAAAAAAAAAAAAAAAAAAAAAAAATGTAAAATAAAAAATCCGTTTCTTTTCCAACGCAGTTGAATTTACAGATAAACAGAATTTAATGATAGAAAAGATTCTCTCAAAGTTGCTGACTAATAGACGCCTATTTAAACTATGTTGAGAAAGAGTTCGAATTACGTTTCAATTTTAAGCGAATTACTCGAGCAATGTGATCTCTTCTTTAACCAGAAATTCGACAACCTCTTCATCCACTTCTTCGGTCTCCAAATTATCAGTATCGATAACTGTAAGTTTAACACAAAAAACAAAAATATAAATAAATTGATTACAAATTATTAGGAATTTCATATTTCATCGCTTACGATTTCTAAGTTGCAAACGTCTTTGTTTCTGGTCCTTCCATTCGACAACACGTTTGTTGCGGTATTCCAAGAATTGCTCACGCAACTGGGCTCTTTTTTCTAGTAATTCTTTGCTTGCTCGTGTTAAGCGTAAACGATCCTTTTGCTCGAAAATCGCGTAATATTTCTTTAAACTTTTATATATCTCCTTTTGCTCCTCTTCACTTAGCAGGGTAGCGGGTCGGGGGCGCCATAAGAATTGCACAAAATTCTTTAGTATATTTCGTCGAATTATGCGACCTTGGAAAGTGTACATATTAAAACCGGTATCCTCTTTAACTTTCCATGACGATACACCAGTAACTACATAACGGCCGGTAGGATCCCATTCAACTTCGGAAGCTCGGAAATGATCAGGAGAAGCGGTTATTAGAAAATTATTGCTAGTATCAACAAACTCAAAAGTGCCCATAGTCAGATTAGCCATAACAATAAACTTCCCTCTAGGCGACCAAAACAAATGCGTACAGGATTTCTTTTCCAATTTTTTTACAAGTGTTGGCTTTACGCCATCGCTAACTTCGTAAAAGCTCACATTAGAATTATTCGCTTCACCATGTATGATGGCAAACTTGTTGCCTATAGGCTCCCAAGCAAACGATAAAATGAGCTCACGTATTTCAACCGAATCCACGGGTATTTCTTTTTCACGCATATGGAATATTTCAAAGTTGTAAAACATACCCAAAAACTTAACGTCACAATCCTTTTTGTCCTTTTTCAATTTCATATATCGATCTACTTTCACGCACAAGTAATCACCAGACTTCTGCCAGTGCAGCTTGCTATCGGCGACATGGAAGAGGTTTTTGTTCCGTATTTCTCGCTTTTTCGGAATCTCCATAAGGGTTACGCGAGCAGGTATTTGATTTTGCTCTTCTACCCAATACGCAATTACATTATCAGTGGGAGACCATGAAAAACCACGTATTCCGGGTATTTTAATCGACTTTAAATCCAACAAATAAAACAATGGCGTTTCGTAGATGTGTATTGAGTTGTCGCCCAAACGAGCCACGTACTTGTCATCATGAGACCAGCGGAACATTGAGAGCATAGACATACCATCCGCTACGAACGACCGCTTTTCCGCTCCCGAACGTATGTCCCATATAATGACTTTTTGTCCAGTTGGCGTAGGCCCATAGGTCACCAAATAATTTTCGCAGGGTGAGAATTCTACAAATTGCGTACCTGGATGAGGAAATCTCTGTATTCTGGTGAATTTACTACCGCCCCATATGGCCACACCCGGTTTGTGGAATGTCACCACGTATGTGCCCAACGGCGACCACTTCACAAATGTATCCGTAAAACTTTCCCGAGTCTCCAACTCTGTCGGTTCAGGCAAAGTATTCTGCCAGAAAGCAACCTGAACGCTATTGGGAGCAGTCTCAGCAGCCACGCAATACTGATCGTAAGCATCCGGATCCATTAGGAAACTGTAAAGATCATTTTGAATCTTAAATGGTTGCGGTGTGGGTGGCTCCCATTTGTCTGGTATGTTTTTATATTTTTGAAAATCTGTGAACAAATTCACAGCCAACGTATGACACTTGTCCAGACGATGATTATTGAACTTCTCTACAATGTCCTCAGCCTGCGCTGCGTTTTTAAACTCCATAAAGGCGTAACCTTTTGTTTTGCCCTCTTCGTCAGTTGGATAGACTGCATTAACAATCTCTCCAACATTAGCGAAAATCTTGCTGATGACCGCTTTTAATTTTTCTAAACGCGATGGTTCCACTTTAGGTATGTTATCTACCACCACGACACTTTCAACGCCATCCGCTTCTGATGGTCGTTGAGCCAGTTTATCGGCTAACAATTCTGAACAAATATATATATATATATATATATATATATATATATATATGTATACACATAAGTATTTTTAAGGTTATGTCTTCTGTTAACACTCACCTTCATCACTAATATCATCAACATATCCCTCGGGGTCTTCAAAATTGGGTTCCTCTTCAACATCTCCTTCTGCAGGCGGTTCTTCACTTTTCTTTTTCGCCATTTTTGAAAAAAGTTTTACAAGATTTAATTAGAAAATTTATAAAACCTCTACTAGAAACACAAGACACGCACACCAAATATTCACGTCGTAGATGCAAAAGAAGGTTTGACAGAAAAATCGCCTGTAGTTAATCGATAACAATTTGAGCAGAAGTAAAAAAATCAAAAGCCAATATTTCAAAACAGTGTTGTAAAGATTAATTCATTTTTCTGTTGTAGTTTGTCAGCATTAAGAACATAGCAATTATATTTTTCCAAAAATAGAATTATTCAGCAGGTCAATGAGCATTTTTATTGTAATAACAAACTTTTGTAAAACGGCATAAGGAGTAAATTTTTAAAAACTGACAGAAAATATAAAAAAATGGGTATAGAAAATGAAAGAAAAAATATTTGTAATATATTTATGCATTTTGTAGAAAATAAACAAAAAAAAACATTATCTTGATTTATTTTATTAAGTAATCAATTTCATTCGATTGCAGCGTAAAAGATGGCTAAAATATTGGAATAGGAATAAAATTATGTATTATTAATTTATCTATAGTTTGCTTCTTCTATTTAACGCCACATCGTTTTTTTTTCATATTTCATTTTGGGATTATCGTAAGTTAACAACCCTGTTTTAGGTCAACTTGATGTAAAAAAGTTTCTTGTCACGAAGGCAGCCAAACGAAATCACACATCTTCTGACCGTTGAAAATGCCTTCCTACGATCAATGGTGTCCAAAGGTCGTATCAGCAAATACAACAACCAAAACAATTGATATTCTGGTATTGTGTTTTTTTAAATATTCTACAAGACGCAAACCAAATTCTAAATTTTAACTTGCATGAGTTATGATCAAATACAATCCAGAAACGTTACCTTGCATGAGGAGTAAATTAAAAAAGAACGAAGCTCCATTTGCATGAAGGGTTCAAAGTAATCATCCATTATTAACATCTCGACAAATATGATTAACTCTATTAAAAGCTAAATTAATATCGGCAATATAATGTATTGCTAAAAATAAACCAGTTAAGATTTGAATAATTAAACATAATCCAAGTAAAGAACCAAAATTTCATCAAGAGGAAATATTAATAGGTGCAGGTAAATCGACTAAAGCATTATTAGCATTTGAAAATAAAGGATGTTTAATTCGAAAGGGTTTGTTCATTAACTAAATATAGGTCGCGCCATTTACATCACAACCACACATGATACCAGGTTTACAGCAACGACCGCGTATGCTTTTACTTTTGAAATGTAAACAATAGCACGTGCAGGACACATGTAAACAAAAATCAGCTTGCCAGCAAATTTTAGTAAAGCGAATCTTTGCTGAGTGATAATATTAGTTGAATAAATAAACACTAGAGTATTAAAATTTATATGCAACACGTATTGCAGAAATCTATACAAGTGGACTATGTTTACAAATCCACAAAAGCTTTATGTATTTATAATGTTGAAATTTGTCAACATCTGTTAATCTCTATCATAAGCGAAAATTTTTGTTGCAACTTTGCAAGCATCCAAACATCTAACTCGTGTGTAAATTGTTATTATTTATTGTTTATGGTCGGTGTCATCGGTGCCATTATATTTTCCTTTTGCCGTGTGGCCGATTCTATGGAGATGTTGATATTAGACCGTTTATCTTCTTAGCTTAACTGCCGATACTTTTCTTCCAATCTTTAAATTCTGCAATTTGTATTTCCCGCAGCGATATTCTTAGACAGTGCTCAGGCCCCGAAAATGAAACGAATACGAATGTAAATATAGAAAGAGCGCAATTACTGAATCCTATGGAACATGATTGTGTGAGGATATGCACTATAAACTTGAACATGCATGCTTTACCGCTTTGGTAGAAATACTTGTGTGCGATTATACGTGCAATGCCGTCGTGTAGGTTAGACACAAATCGAATTAGAAATATATAGAGAATTTTTCACTCTTTTTCAAAGTAAGTAAATATGATGAATGCTATGTTTTTTCTTCTTTTTGTTCATTTTCATTTTATTTATTGCTTAAAGAATTATGTAAAGTAAAAATTCTTAATTAATTGCAATACTTAATATTGTTAACTATTATGGGAAGTTAATTGTGAAGATAATTGTAATTGTCTTCTGCTTGCGAAAAAGAAATATTTTTTCTTTCTAATTTCAGAGCAGCAAACTCGAATGCCTTCATACATCTGCAAATGCGAACTTTGGCAACTCTAACAAAAGTTTGTTCGCATTATGAACAACTGCTGTTGCAACTTTTAATAGAGAATGTATGAAAATGTCGGGAAAATGACAACGATAAACGGCTCGGGGTGAGCGTGTTTTGATTGGTTGAATTTTTGTTTACATTACCGACGGTTTATTTTGATTAGTCAAATGTTTCCTCTTGAATTGTTAAAAGTTCGTTCTGATTGGTTCGATTTCTCCCAACATTGTCGAGGGCTCCAATCTTTGTGTACGTTATCAAGGAAGGGGAGATTCACAATTTTTTTACTAAAATTTGATTTATTGAAGAACAAGACGTGCTAGATGGAAGATTGCGACTAAATTGAAGCCGTAGCAGGGTAGCATTAGCCATTATCTGACAAAAAGCCAAATTAGATCATTGTGATGGAGCAATTACATTCTTTTATCCTTCAAAATGCCATATCCACAGGAATAAGTATAAATATATTCATATTCACACATTGATACATTGGGAGCGCACGTTATTAACACAAATTATTGTCCCATTATTGCATTTTAAACATATCACTTTTATGATGATCTGCATAATTTCGCATATATCGATATCTTAACATTTGGACACATATAGCTAATAAATTAAGGAAAAAGTTTGTGCTATTAATTGGCGAAATGCCGCAAAGACCTTTTTCTTACATTCTAAATAAATTTTATTAAAGCAAATATTTTGTATTTTGACACATAATCTTTTGCCATTATTATGGCAAGACATGCATGTCATCACTATAGAGCTTCTGTCGTTTTGGGGTCGAAAAAACTGATCTAAATTACGTTCACAAGTCACTTTTGAAGTCAGAGACAGAGAGAGAGAGAGAGAGAGAGAGAGAGAGAGAGAGAGAGAAAGAGAAAGAATCCTGCAGAGAGCAAAACAATCACTATTCGAACCAAACGAAGTCCTGCTATACAATACATATATTAAGATTTTCCATTATTATCCGTTATAGAAGGCGAGACTATCCTATGAAATAATTCGTAATTAATGTGATCACCACGATGCCAATATACCCATATTACCTCTGAGCAATTTTAATTGGAAATTGGGTACAGAGCGGTGGGAATACAAAGGAGACGTAGGCAAGTGGAGGCAGAGGCAGAGGAAAGAAAGAAAGCAGTAAGTGGAACACAAATGAGGTAACACGGAAAGTGTGGAGTAGGGTAAATGCAATCATGATAACTATGTGATGGCTACATATCGATAATTCATTAATTACTACATATAATTATGTGTTACTTCGATATTAGATCGATTTGAAATTATATCATTTGTTGAATATAGATGAACAAAATATGTTACAAGGTTTCGTGGAATGTTTAGTAATGTATGTGTGCAACTTCCACAAAGTGTTCTCCTGATAAACGATGGTAAACTTGCCTTAATATTCAAGATAGTTTTACAACCTTGACAACACTGTCTTGAGCAAAAATAAACTAAATTATTATTTATCTTTGCTGAGAACAATATTCTATTTCTGAGAGTTAAATTTGCTTTTCTATACATTTCTTTTGAATGCCTTATTTGACTTTGCTCAGAATAAAATTTTTTTTCTTCACATTTTTGTTATTATTGTTTGTTTCTGTAAACAAATTATTTCTTTTTATAGTTTAAAAACGCATTTTTTAAAAATTCACGCATTAAATTAATAATAAAATATTACCTATATTACCTAATCTATCTATATATAAATCAATAGACCCAAAAATACTGAAATCTCTTAGAAATAATATAACCTATTAAACATCCAACAGTACAAACGAATAAAGTTAATATTTTAAAATTTTTAAGTATAAAGATATAATACTATTATAGGACTAGGAAAAATTATTCAATTAACTCTTATAAATAATAATCCTATTATTCTTTCTAATCTTTTTAATATTACCTATATTATCCATCTTGTTAAGCCTAACTGCCTTAACCTTAACTGCCTTAAAGAATAATTTTTTTTTTAAATCAAATTTATCATTTCCTCCTAATGCTGAAAATAATAATAAAAAATTACCCCATCTCTTAAATGAAATTAAATAGAGTTAATAAATAAACTAAAAATAATAATATAATTAATACAACTAAACTTCTAAGTCATATTATAATAAATTCATTTTTTATAATAGTTAAATAAAGTACATAATTTCATTTGCCATTATTTAATATCCACCAATTTGATTGGATAAAGCAGTTAATGCATTCAAACATTTCACATTTTGAAAGATTATTATTATCCAATTTATTTGACTAATTAATATTATTGAAGACACTGAAAATACAAATATAAGAACTAATATAATAAAACGATTAGTTTTTCAATCTCCTGTTATATGTTCTTTTCTACAATAAATCGCTAAAGAAGAAATTATTAATACAAAATATACAAAAATTAATCTGATTGCCTATGCAAACTCAGTTTAGTTGCTTCGCTTGCTTATGCAAACGCGACGTAACAAAGTAATAATTCGCAAATAGTTTTCTGTTTTTTAAATACAGTGAATTAAGATGACCAGATTGCAACTTTATAAATTGGGGCGATATATATATAATGCTAAAGTAATTTTTTTCTTCCATTTCAATAAAGAAATCATTTTATTATTGTTACTATTGTATTTCATAAAATATTTGCGAAATGCATTAAAAATATATAAGTACATGAAAAACCGTTTCTCCGGTCACCCTAATTGCAAGTATTGCGCGGACATGAGCGAAATAAAAAGAATATGAGTCAAAACGAATGAATGAGCGAATGAGAAAAAGGGAGAATTAAAAAGAGTGGTGTGCATGCATTTAAATCGTTTCATTAGTTTTCAAGAAGAGCGAAGAGCTAGAAATACGGAATATTACGGGAAAGATTAGTGCGGAATAAGTATACGAATTGATTTTAAATTTCGGAGCGAGGATATTTGTGTATGACTAAAACAAATTTTTCTGCTTGAAAAGCAGAAAAGTGTTTCCAAAAAAGGAATGAATGATATGTCTTAAGAAAAATAAATAAAAAAAGCAGGACATAATATGTTCAAAATTATGGTGGTTCTTTAAAAAGAAAGGGAGAGGACATATATGCATGTCCTCAATTGGAAATAAACTTGATTTTTTTATGCGACGAACTGGAAAATGGTGTCGTCTGCTTTTTCAATGGAAATTCTCCTGACATGTAGAAAAAGTGCTAATTTCATTGAAACTGAAAATATCCGAGACGAGAAAATAAAATAATAGTTAATCGAGAAAAGGAAAACAAAGTTGTGTTAATTAGAAGTGAACAACAGCAATTGCAGTCAATAAAAACAAACAGCGTTTGTGTACAAAATTGCGCAAAAAAAAAGAATGTGCAAGTAATTATAAAAGATCGGTAGAGAAGTAGTAAATTATAGAAATAGTTAAGAACTGTATGCTTAATGTGGAGACAATTGAATTAAAATTGCTTTACACTCTATAGAGTAGTAGCAGCACTCACCACATACACATTCTTTTGATGTGCTGTCGAGTGTACAAGTAAAATTTTCATGAAAATTTGTTTGCAGCACCTGCAACGCCAATATATTAACGTCAGCATTACAAAAAATACGTACAACTGTATGTATTCATTTTGCTATTTCTCCAAATTTCTCTCTCTCTCTCGCTCCTCGATTTGCTTGCATTCAATTCTATTTGTTCCGGTTTATCATTTTATCTAAAAACAAAAATGTGAATAAAACAAAATTTTCAGTAAAGAAAAAACTTAGCAAGTAAATAAGAAAATAAATATTTTCTCTTGTGGTTCTTTTTCCTTCACATTTCCGAATACTTCGTATTTAGTGTCGAACGCAATATACATATACTTTAATATATTAATTGCATTTATATTATTATTCTTATTGTTGTTGTGCACTTAATTACTCTTCGCTCTGCGACTGCTTATCATGGCATGTGCGTGTGTGCGCGAACGCGTCTTATATATGGTTTGGTGGATTTGAAAAAAAACTTTTTATTTCACAACGTTTTGTGTTCCATTTGATCCCTGTTAACTAACCACTTATTTATTTCTTTTATTAATTTACTCCGATTTTTTCTAACACGCTCGGAAATTTATATCTCGCGTTTCCGTTATTTCCTATAATACATCTTATATTATATCGCCGTAATTTGACATAGTCACTTGAAAAAAAATCATAATTATTTCTGAGTTTGGTAACTTATTTGTGATATATTTTTTCTACAGAAAAATTATTTAAAAGCCAAGATCTTGTCAAGTCCGCATTTTCGTGAATTGTGGTTAAACATAATTGGTGGCAGTGTTGCCACCATCGCGTACTTGATATTAATCTAAGCCGTGCTCTTCTATTACTGTGGATTACTTTCAGTACTGGATTGTTCTTGGATAACTGACATTTGAGTTTCCAAAGTGGCGGGCGATTCAGCAGATAGTTCCAACATGAGTTGGGGTACTGAGCTATGGGTAAGTGTACGAACCTGTTGGTCTACATATCATTCACTTTTTAAAAGCGTTGTTATGAGTTAAGAAGTTGTCGTGGTGACTCATCAAATAATGTCGAAGAAAAAGTGCGAATTAGCCTTCATTCATAATAACTTATCCATATGTCGATTGATCAATGGGTTGTTGGTTGGAATTTTAAAGTTGAAGAATTACAGAATGTATATGCGAGATTATTATGAATATTCCACGTTGCTTGCAGAACATGTCGCATGCGAACATCAGAAATGTCATGACAAAAAAGGAGAACGGAAAAGAGCATAGATAGGAATATGAAGTGCTCAGGGATTACAGCGCATTTTGGTTTATTCATTTGATTTCCATCTTTGATTTGGTTTGAATGGCTTTTCAACTACATTATGTAATGTAGTCTTGTTCGGCATCTTGAAGTCCAGTAATTCTCTTCGCTGCATCATCATCATCATGTTAGATTTATTGATTAGTTTCTTGGTTCATTGATGGACTGAAAACTGGAAATACAAAATGAAAAACTTTTCCTTTAGTTCTCTTACAAATTCTACTCGAAATGATATGTATATATATGTTTATATAGTATTTACTATACCACAGGGACTGGAGAATGGACCTTAACACGTATACGAATAAATATACATTTCCCATGTGGAAGTGCGTGTATATGTCAATATGTCCAGGTTAAAGAGGGGGAAAGTTTGAGTAAACTGAAGAGGCTGAACACGAATGTTGTCCTTCGGGTGGACAGGAGAGCAAATCAGGCACGTTTGTATGAACCAAATCCCACGTAAATCGAAACTATTGAAGCCCACATCCTGGCCTAGAGATGTCTGCCGACAAATAATTAAATCTTAATTAATTAAGACTGAAGTCTGATTACCATTTTGGGAAAAATTAAATTATCACTCCGTTGAGAATTTTTTTTCTTAAATATTTTTCCCTCGCTTCGTTGTTGTAGTTGTTGGAGCTTCGAGTTGAGAGTTTTATTTTCAATTCGCCGTTCAACTGGTTTAGCAAGTTTAGCCGAGTTTATGTGTTAGTGTTCTGTTTGTTGTCATGCTTATATATGCACACATACTATAGCCGTGCGAACGTAAACGTAGGTAATCGATGTGTATATATGATTTGGTTGTATGTGCAGAAGCTGTGAGTTATTTGTGGACAATTTGTTATTCAGCTAAAATGCCTTTTTCTTTAGCTTGGCTTTTCGAAATTAAAAAATCAATACAATGTTTCTTTCGTCTCCCATTGTGTTAGTGCATAAGTAGAAATTTCCAACTCTTTTTAAGCCCTTATTGCTCCTATTTGGATTACATGGAATCTTTCGAAACCATTAACAGCAACATTGTTTAATTTTGTATGATTTTAACTTATGCTTCTTCTTCTATTTATCTAATTATTGCCATTACGTTAACTTTGAATACCGATTTTCGCTTCACAGAGGAACAGGGTAATTTGCTTGGGAGCGGCAAATGCGCAAGCGTGGAACAGTGTCATAATTTTTCATTCTTACGCCTGGCAGGACAGGCAGGTTCCCCCTTCGTTGACGACTTCTAATCGATGTGTTTACGTCTTAATTGTCCATTTTACATATATATTTTCTAATTTAGCAGCATCGTCGCTTAGCATGAGTCACATTTTAAACGAAATGGAAATATAGTACACACGCGGTTCTTCTGATATGTCAATTAATGTTCATTCGAATTGCACGAGGCTGAAGCAGCGTTTCTCTGGAAAATAATGGTTCCAAGGACAAGACCCTATCTAATATGTATTGTAAGATCATGACATGACAGGTATGTCAAAAATTGATAACGAAATCGATATTGTGATATTGCTGCCATCGACCAATTTATTGTAAAAAGATATCTTACCGCCTCTTGTCTGTGTGTATAGTTGATGAAGCATCTCGTGCTAAGAAGTAAGTCGTCATAATGATTACTCGTGTTCAATACGAGATTTTTATATATGACTAATCTTTTTTCATTATTTTTTCTCCTGTAGAGTCCTAAAACACCCTACCCAGAGTACAAATAACTTAATAATATTTTGACTTTTCCCTCAAAATGGCATTGCACTTGACATAGCTATGCTCGCGACAAATAATGCTGCTAGTACTAGAAATATGAATGTCCATGAATGTCGAAGAACAATTGAAATAAGTTTCATTTTTATACCCATTATCATCACCGAAAGATGAAAAGCGATATATTCTGTTTATCAAAGCGAAATTTGCAATATTCAGAAAGGAAGCTCCAGATATCCATGAAGTATATATACTCTTGATCGGCATCAAATTTTAAATCAATTTAAGTATGTCGGTCCGTCTATCTGTCTGTGGTAAATAGTCTTGTGCTCGCAAAACTGAAGCGTCAAACTTGGCAAAAGCATTCGAAATTCTCGCACACAAGGTGGGTATTGAAAATGGATGAAATGGATGAATGAAATGAAATTAATCGGTCAAAGGAGACGATCAGAGCACAATATAATCTGCGACCACCTCTGTCTTCTAAAATAAAAACATATTCGTTTTTTGCTCGTTTCTTCTAAACTGCATTTTCTTTTTCATTTTTCACAATTAACACATACATATACAATGTTGCAGTCGCATTGAAATGACGTTGGGATATTCACGCCCATCAACCCAATTGCCCTAGCAAATGTACGATATATGGTTTTTGTTCTTTTTTCCTTCAAGGCTATTTGTCCGTCCAGGCTTAACAAATACTTTCACTGCATTTGTGTTGGTTTTCAATTCTTTTTCATGGTCTTATCGGACGTTTTTAGTGCAATTACTTCAGTAATGTAAATGTACTGCGGAGGCGATGAGTGACACTGCGAACCAATTGGCGAAGAAAATGATAGACGAACGAAATGTATCTCTGAGATGTGTTTCTACCTGTTACACTAAGCCACCGCACGCTCGCAGCAACAAAAGAATTTGTTGAAGCAGAAAGAGTGTCATTGCTGCGTGCCTTCAATCACTCTTTAAAATTATTCCTTGATATTTGTTTCACTGTTGGCAGTACGAGGGTGTCTCGGAAAGATAGTGGATAAATATCACTTACTTTTAATGATGAATATCGGAATGCTGTGAAAGAGCTTCGACTACTGGATACAAGTAGCGAAACAAAGCTTTATTACTAATATCCGGATCGAGCGACATCAAGAATCAGTATATATCTTGTATGCATGAAGTTAGTTTATCTACAATAGTGAACTGAACACTGAACCGGCATAAAGCTTGATCTTATTTGTTTTTCGTGTGCCTATCTGGTACAGAGCTTAAGAAATCAAAAAGAGCAGCCTAATAGACTGCTTTGCTGCCAGTTGCTTAGCGCAAATACTGTAAACCAAAAATAAAAAAAAAAGACGTTCAATGAATGCCTGCCTATACGGCAAGAGGGACGACAGGAAGAAGGTTTATGTTAAGCAAACTGAGTTAATTCTCAACAATAACTAAATTGACGTCGAATTTATAAATTTGTAAACAATTTGGGCCAAATAGTTTAAATAACTAATTGCTTCGAAATAATTTCGTTTTTCATGATTGAAGCTCGCAGTCATTTCTTGTTGTGACGTTCGGTAAACTTTGTAAAGTTTGTTGCTGCTGTTGTATATCAGATCATCTGCGGTATGAATTGTTGGTTTTCTTTCTTTCTTCTCTTTTTATTACTTTTTCATTTGCTTTTACAAATGTACTCTTGAACACAAAAGTAAGTGTGAGTTATATTAAACAGTAGCAAAAAGATTTCTATTTGTGCGTCCGCGCATCTCGCTTTTTTTCTTTTTTTTTCATTAAGAGGAGAGGCAAGAATATGAGTTTTTGTGCTTTTGCATGGTTAGTGGCTGCGTGCTAAACAATTAACGCGAGCATAATCGCCCTCGCCATTATCTTTGTAACCGTCATCGTGATCATCATCAAATCGGACTTAATATATGTAAATATGTGATTCTCTAATCTTTTGTTTATATAAGTG
Source organism: Glossina pallidipes (assembly GCA_000688715.1). NCBI lineage: Eukaryota > Metazoa > Arthropoda > Insecta > Diptera > Glossinidae > Glossina > Glossina pallidipes. Next base: position 1,569,267 of record KK499778.1, read on the forward strand.
TAGGTATGTATTGCATACAAATGCGTTTGTTCGCCGCAATAATAATTGAGAGAGACAAACGTGTCTCATTTCAATATGAGTCGTGTGGGCGGTGTATCAAATGTATTTTAATATATTTCCGCACTATCTATTCCACATCCATGTTTACAAAACAGGTAATACATCTATATTTGGCTTAGGGCGAAACTTATATTTGTAATATATTTCGTGTAGTAGTGTGGTGGTTTTGCAGACGGACATAGTAAATCTGCTTGAATCAGATAAAGATGTAAGTTTCAAATAGCATTTCTTGAGAGTTGGAGAAAGTCAACGCTGAATCTTAGACAATCGGGTCGTATTAGAATTCTATACTAATTAAGAAGAGCACATTTACGTTGTCAAGGCGGCCTGTAGTTCATATAAATGCAGATTTACTGCTACGTGGTTCTAATCTTGGGTATGGGTATGCCATTAACGGTGCAATTTTCTGTGTGATTTCCTTTCGCATCTTAAAATGCGTTCCCTGAACAGATCATCAACAATTCAATATTCATTTCTCTGTTTTTAATGAACATTGCTCTTCGAGAGTGTCCGCCCTCCTCTAGGAAAAATAATTTTAAATTACAGTTGATTAGAACCGACTTTCACATTATTCCATAATATTCGTGTGAAAACGAGTTATGATATTCGATAGAGGTCTGGATGGGAAAGGGACTCAGTAAACTTTTACAAATATGAAAATACATGATATTTTGAGGGAACTCTGACGTAAACTTCAGTTCGCCAAATCCAAATGTACGATGAATCTCATACTGTCGGACAGTAAGTAGCTTCCCGTACAGTCTTCAAGACTGTTTTTGTTATTAATAATGTGAAATTATGGAAACCCCTGCATGCGGCTGCCGAGTCAATTGTCAATACTCGCAGATTTGCTCGTGAAGTTAGCCATTTTTTGAAACGCGTGTAAATACATGAGTCTTTAACCAAAGTGCATACTTGAATTTTATGTATCGGTACTGATACGCCACGTGAATCGCATCAGGCTGCTGCCTGGGGAGGAAGGTTTATATTGAACGATGGTATTAAAAGACTCTGTATAACGATAGCACATTATTGCTGGAGAGAATTAATAAATGAATCCCAGGTAATTCCAATGAGTTGTGAGATAGCTTTCTAGTGGTAATAATCGTCAAATCATATTGTATTGTAAGAGACACCAAGTCCTATTGCTACAATAACAATTACGTTGCGAATTATTAATCGAATTCTTCATCTTAAGCTAGTTTAGTAAATAAATAAATAAAAAAATAGATAGGTCTAGGACTATACACATTACGTTGCTACAATTAGAAGATGAGCAAATGGCTAAATACAATATATGTATAAGTATGCAAGAGGTGTGTCAGCTAAAGACGATTTAATTTCAAAGAGATACTGCTGTCGATTATAAACTTGATATGAGAAAAGTAAAGGTGTAACGGCAACAATTGGTTAGTGTCAGCTTAGCGCGGAAGTCCTTAGAGCGGAAGATGTCGTTTTACTTCGTCTACAAGTGAAGAAATGATTTTATGCTTCAGTATACGCTTCCTTAAGCCAGTTTCGTACGTCTTCTTCCAGTCGTTTTGTGAAATGAAATCGATCGTTTAGCACAGGTAAGGTTTTGCTGGTTTAGAAGCAAATGAGATTTATACAGCAATCCACCTCTGTGCTCGGCCTATTCATAGCATAAATTCTTCAACATGCATCACTGCAAAAAGATATCTTTGGGGATTGATAGAAAATGATTTTATTGCTTTGCTAATTGTTGGACTTTGCTTCACTCTTCCACCATTCATTGTCTATTCTTTCTTTTTCAATTCCAATCTCGGCATGGTTTTGAAAATTTATTTATTTAAGAAAATAAGTACGAGTTGTTTATTTTAATACATCGTTTTTCTTGCACGTATTGGTTAATAGATCATCTTGGCTTGACTTTTTTTTCAAAGAAAAATTGCTTTCCAAATACATTTTTATACAAATTCGAAAAACGACTGTATACAGGCGTTCCCCGTAGAACGCGGTTAATTCGTACCGCACTGCATCGAAATTGTACGTAGAGCACAATTCTCTTATTTCTTTGTTTAGACTAAGACCTCACAATAGAATGAAATAATTGCTACTTAGTTGTAATGCAAAACAACGAAAGGCAAGCCAAGTCTTCTGGTGTAAAATGTTATTACGCAATTACGTTCCAAATATACACATATAAGTGACAACACTGCCCACTATCAAATACCTTACACCGCTTCGCATAGCATAGTTGTTCGCGTAACGACTTGTCATAATAAGTTCTCGGGACGCAACGTGTTGGTGTGGAAAGTTTCATCAAAATATCTCAAAATTTGCGATTTAAGACGGACAGATGGACAGACGGACAAACAAATCTCGGCGGATCAGTCTCCAGTCGTTGTGATTGTTGAAATTTCGATATTGTGAGGAAATACAAACAGAAAACTAAGAAAATAATTAACAAATAAGAATCACGGCTCAAACTACTCTGCACTAGTTCTTTCTCCGGCGTTACAAAAGTTATCAGACGTACTTGCATACATATTCGATTTTTCGAATCTGTGTTGCATCAAAATCTTGTTGCAAATATTGTTGCGAATTTTGTACCGTGTTATGCGGGGGTCGCCTGTACTGTAAAGTGAAATCTTCCTTATCTATATCGTATAATTTAGATGTCATCTGATTTTACTACATAATAATAATTTTCTTGTTCTTCTTCATTTTCTTCTTTCTTGTTTGTATGTTTTTGTACCCGCTTCTCATATACGTATATATACATTTTCGTAAATAATAATAAAATTAATAATTTTTGTGAAAATAGCTAGCTAACCGCCGCCGCTATCATTGACCCCCTTATCTACTTTTTTCTCTTCGAATTCTTTTTTTTTTTTTTTTTTTTGTGTATTCGGTTGGTTGAATTGGCCAAATTCATGCAACATCTTCGTAAAAGGCTGGCAAGAGTAATAAATAGCATGTGAAAATAAAAATTTTGTTTTCTTACGCTTCACTAAAAATAAAAAATCAAACAAGAAAATAATCATTAAAGAAGTTATATACGAATTGGGACGAATCTTGCATAACCATATGGCGTTGTGGGCGGCTTTTCACTCACGACGCTTATCAATAATCATACGGTGATAAACTTGCCAAAGGTTTAGAATCTATTGAAATGTTCAAGATTTTCCTGTTCTTGTTAGATTAGGTAGGCAGGCCCGCCCTTTTAAACTCGAGATTTCAAGGTTGCGCCGTTTCACGTTTTCTAAAAATTTTAAAGAGCAGCATTTAGACAATAGAGAAATATACGGAGACAACATAAGTAATATATAATATTTCTCAGGAATTTATTGTACACATGACAAATGAGTTGACAAAACGGGCATACCACATGCAAAAGTAGATAAACTTTTACGTTAAACTTTTGTTTGTTTTTCTAAAAGAAAAATGCCTCTGGAAAATTGTTAGAAAGTAAATTAGAGAAAAATCTATTTGTGAAACAAGCCCAACTCATATTTTATGTCTTCTTCACATTATTTTGGATAAAATATTGTTGAGAGATCTTGTCTCAATCACTTTGGCAGAAAGAAAGTATCAATGCGACTTTGTAAGATGTTCTAAGGGCGCCAAGCACAAATTTATTTACGTCGCCTACAGGTGGGTCTATCTTCAGCCCTTCTGGGTGTTGCATACATCCGAACAAACTTAGCAAACATACAAATCTGTTGAAGTTGAGTTAGCAAAGTTTGGTGACTGAAAAGTGACACACAGAAAAAACATTTGTTAATATTTTACTTAACACGTAGAGTGAGTTCCCGTCAGGCCGTGCGCGTTACTTAGAGGCGCTGTTATTGCGGTATAGCAATGGGAAGCGCACTACTAACGGGTTGAAAGTTACTCGAAACAATGCATTATTATTATTACAATTTATTTGGATCAAAAGAATTGATCGTAGGACCAAAAGTTGGATGAGCACTAGCAGCAACCAAGTCCATCGAAACAATATAAATTTTTTAGTTTTATATCATATTTTAAACTGTCAGTCATCGTCGACTCTGTCGTGGCACGCAACGTGGTAACTATGCCTAGCAAGACGTCAGCACTTTCTCACTTCGACAATTAGGCCTACAATCGTGATTATGAAGCATTGAAATCTTTCCTGATCAAATCAGTAGCTGTAGCTGTATAAGAATCTCAGGAGAAATTGTGGATCAGATATCCGTTCTTCTGTTGCGCACTTACAATGAACGATTGAAAGTTTTTAAGTAGAAGATGTTGGGCGTAGCGCGAGGGCGCGGCTAGCTGATGTAATACAGATTTCTAACTCGTCTACGGTGTTATCTCAATCTTAGCCTACCAACGTTCAATGGGAATGCTTTCGCTCGATGCCTCAAATTGAAAATAGATTTGACAAAAATATTCTTGTGGAAATTTTCTCTACTCTTCTCCCTTGTGTTTTCTCTTACCGCTGCTTCACGTGCGAATTCTCCCACCGGTCTTGCAGAATTGCATTGAATTCGCTCGGTAATATCCTACGTTTCACGAACTTTTATCTTATAATAATTGAGAGAATTCTCTTTTATGATAACTTTTCTTATGGATATATGTGAATGTGTCATGAACACTTGCTTTTCTTCTTCTATATTTAGTTAACTGAATATTTGTACGAGTGATTTGTAATGCAGGTGGACCACTGCCCATATGTTTGGGCAATGCAATGCAATAAACTCGATATTGTCGGCCATTTGGTCTATCTATTAACCAGAGCTTAGAAGACTTGCGAAACATATGTGCCTTCAAGTCTGCCATCGAAAGTTGGGAAAATAGTCAGAAGCTTTAGCGAACCACCCATGAAATAGATATGTATACATGTTCGATCAGCATTAAATTCTAAAATGATTTGGGAATGTATGTCCATCCGTCTGTTCGTGCGTTTGTGCTACATTCCTCTGATTACAACAATGAAGATATTCAAATCTGGCAAAAATGTGGGAGATTTGAAGCAAGCCGTTAAAAGGACATATATGTAGTATAAGCTAAAGTGCAAACACCTCTGCGCGAACCCATAATGTTCGCAGAAAGGCGAAGAAAGTCGGTTGCGCGTCGTTGTCCTTGTTCTTATTTTGAGTCGTTTAATTAAGATAAAATGGCGAGTATGTGCGACCTTGCAAAAGCTGGCAAACATGTTTTTTTTTTACTATTAACTCGTATCAAGAAATTGAATTCGTTAAGAAAAACGTTTTTTATAATTTATTGCAATAAAATTTGTAAACTTTTATTTATTTATTTATATTTGTAATAAGAGCTTATTAAGGAGTCATTCGTGAGAATGTTTTCACCGTTGCAATTGCGTTTTGCAATATGTTCTTTGACGTTAGTGAAACACTTTAATCGAACACTGGTTTTTTTCATTCATCAAAAGGTTTTTTCTTGCTTCGGATTAAGTAAATATTGGCAATTATTTCGCTTGTTCTCTCATACCTTCATGCAAATGCCCACGGCTTCCATTTTGAAATAACTGGTATCAATAAGAGGCAGTTAGTCAATCAGTGAGTCAGTCAGTCAGTCATTGAGTAGAATACTTTTCTATATTTCATTCATAATCTTAGAAGACAAACTTCAATTACAGCACTCTCATGCTTAAGGCGAAAATCTATTGAAAGCATTTTCGCAAGCGAACCACCAGCAAGCACCCCTCGCGCTCTGCCTTGTCCCCCATTTACAACACTTACTCCCTTATTATTGTTATATCTTTGCAAGTTTTTTTTTTTGCTCTTGTTATTCCAGAGTATTTTTAATACAGTTTGCTTTTCTTTTGACGCTACTCTTGTGTGCCTAACGCAATGTGTCTGGACCGCACCCTATTATACAATGCAATATATACATATGTATATATATGTATATATAGATATGTGCAGAGAAAAAGTTACTCTGCGTGCATGTACTTTATATGCATGTGTGCCTGTTTGAGGCAAGCTTGATTGTGTGCCGCTTGACTTCTTCAAATGTACTGCATTTCATTGCGAATTTCATTTCCTTTGGGAATTTACTGCTAAATTTGTTTTCTATAAACTTCATTATGGCCGCGTCTTTAAGCCTTGTGTCGAATCTACATCTTTTCAACCTAAACCGGTTGATTGCTTTTACTATTTGGTAATTTCCTTTGAAGAGGAGAAGTTATTTCCTTCGTTTTTGCACTTATTTGGAAAAGACATGCACGTGTGGATGTGAATGCATCCTTAAAACTGAAAACTATGCAACTTGATGTGTTTATCTAATCATCGACGTCATCTTAAGCCTTATGTGACTCCATATCCCATTTAGTATTCTCCACTGTTACTGCCAATGTTAATTGCATATAGTTTAAAAGCGCTTTCGATTTTTTTGATGAGCTATTTTTTATGCGATATGTATCGTAGCAAATTTGCAAATTTTTAATTTTTTTCTTTTTTTTTTCGATGGCCTTATACCATTTTCATGCGTAATAACTTGTATATTAAAAGCTGTCAAGTGTCATGAGAGGAATTTATTTATAACATTTTTTCATAATAACTTCACCTTGAAGAAGCGTTCAGTGCTACTTACGACTACTAGAGCATTTTCTTTTAATAGATGCTTTATTTTTAGAGAAGCAGCCTTTTTTTCATCCACTATCGGACGAAAGTTAGCACAACTTGTACGTGAATGCATTGAATGCAAAGAGAATCTACTTCAAATAGTTGATCAAACGCAATATTACCGAGTCAAAACCGCTTAGCCTATTAATTGGGTCCTTTAACTGCGCTTTGAATATGAGCTGAACAAATCCACATATATGAAAACACGGCTATAAAAACTAAAACACTTTCATTTAAAAAGAAGCCGATATCTCTTGAGATTACGCAGTTTATAAAGATTTAAAATTTCGTGGCTGAATATCTTTTTGCTTACATTACTTGATCGATCCGCTGAAGTTCGCGACAATGAAGCAAGAACTTAAATTATATGCGCAGAGTGTGTGAAATTCAACCAAAGTGTCCACAATGTTTCGCTTGGCTTTTCCTTGCGTTCGCATGTTAACTTACTATACTTACTTACATATATATATATATATATATATATATATATGTATTTTGCTGCGGTATCGTTCTTCTTCCCTTCGCTTGCCCTTACTATTTATCTATAACTTGTTTGTGCCCGTGTTTGGTGGTGAGTATTATGATTCCAGTCACAGTTTTGAATTGAAGTAAGTAAAATGGTTTCGCATTTTGGCGCTTTTATCTTCAACTAAGCTCTGCAGTTAGAATAATAGCAATAGTTTTGCGGAGCTTCTTAGTTTTATTATTAAGGTTTGTAACACTAGAAGTGATAAAACAACACGTGATTGAAACAACACGTATATCATTATTGAGAGGGAGACTTGGCTTAGTCGTGTCCGATTCAATCGTCAAAGAAGCGGCTCCTGAAATTACGCGCAAAAATTGCAATAAAAAACTTTACTTAATATTTCGAAATAGATTTCAAAAATCCCAACCGAATATGAAACTAGTTCTTATATCATTAATTTTTCAAAATTACTTTGGATTGATTCAGTATCGTGTTCACCGAAACGAATGCTATGTTGATTCTGGGAAAGTTGTCTACATATTACTGTAATTGTCTGGTATAACTTGGATGACATATTCTCAACGGTTAAGTTTCATTGCATTAAAAAATGGCAAAATAATAACGTTCGCATTAGTAGTAGTAAGTATTACGGCAATGATCTGAAATTTCTTCAATTTCAAAAGGTTGTAAGTTACGGAATGTTATTTAAGCAGGTTGACTGAGAAGTTCCCAACAAGAATAGAAAGATGGCAGCAAATGTCCCGTAAAAGTTGGGCAATAGCTTTGTGCCAAAATTCCAGTCATTTTCGATGGGCAGCTAGTAGGTTAGTAGTGTTTCACAATGAAGCTCAAATCAATTGGGCTGCGTCATTAAGTATTTATTTTGAGTTTAAAAACAAGTTGAAGTATGCATCGCGCCGTGTATGTTTTCGTACGTGGGTTTAATAAATTGGATGGGGGTCAGTGTTCGAGACGGTCGAAAAGTGTAACCACTAACGAAAGCATCGCTCGAGTTCGCTGTAACGATAGTGGGCGACTAAAGTTAGACAGAAAGCAGAGTCAGTGTATAAACATTTCCGGAAAAAGAAACTTTACCTAGAAAAAAGCTGACCACACTTTGGCGGCCACATTAGCTCACATTGAATCGAAAGCATGTTCGTAGGCGAATGGAAACTTGCCATGACGGCCGTTTAAAAATTGGAGTAATGGAACTGCCTTGTTGCACTCCTTACTCGCTGCTGCGTCTAGCGCGAAGGGATTATCTTTTCTTTCCTCAAGAAAAAATTTCTTGTTGATTTCTTAGATTCGAAACTAAACGTAGAGGAGAGTCAATGCCAACGTAAAGTTACCGGTTTTCAATCGGGCTGCATTTTAATCTTTAGAACATTTTTTGCATGAATGATTTGTCTAAAATTTTCCACAAATTAAGCTGGCGGTACGAACAGTGTATTCATCCTTCAAGAAGTTGTTCGATGCAATCCTTGATGAGATTTACTTATGTTAAATGTAATTAAATGAAAATTACTATAAGAAAAGTTGAGCTTTTGTTGCTGTTCTTCTGAATGTGTTGTTGTTGCGATGTTTGATTTCGTGATCTCCACTAAACGTGTAATGCAATTTGAAGAAAAAATCCTTAACAAAATTAAGCTGATTAACTAAAATGAAAAGTCGAAAACTAACTAACATGTCTTTACAAAAACTTTCTTTTCTCTCGCTCGTTCGCATCTTTGTTGAAATTTTCCAATTATTATTTAGTTTAAAACTTTCCGCAGGTGTAGCACATGCAAGTCGCAGAGCAATATACATACATTTTATATGGTATAACGCACAAATTAATTGGCTTTAAACACTTGTGTTTCTTCACTTTGTTTAAAAAGCAAATTGCCTTCGGTTCGTTACGAATTTTTCGATAGCTACGACCTGCGCCGAGCCGTTAATGCGAAATAATGCAACGACTAGACGGGGACGCTGGATCTTCTTAAATAAGAAGAAAATAAATATCTGAAGTTAAGTTCGAATTTAAATAGCGAAAGAAATTCATTGTCTATTTACAATCTAGAGCAGTTGAGTAGAAAGAGCTCGCATATACTCAAGTGTGTTATGAGAATCCATATTTCAAATTATCGCAATTCTGCGTGAAACGAACAACAGGTCATTTATAATATCCGTGATTGTTGCTCAATGATCGGCTTTTGCGCCAGTACACATGCGCATCTGTTAAGGGCGTTTCACATTTACGCTTTTGGGACCTTATCATGGACCTGTTAAGTCAAGAAGCAAGATCCGTTTGCTGGTGAAATTGTACGCCCGTTTTCAATATATCGAATGTTTACTAATTAGAAATCTTTTAAGTCAATTCTAAATAGTTTTAATAGATAGACGCATGGACGTAAATGACGCATCTAGTCGAAAATTCCGAGGTTGTTCAGGCCGCCGGTCTAAGGAATACTACGCATGAAATGACTGAAGTCAAACACCTTCCGATTGTAGGTATAAATGTAAACAAACCCGCTTGATTTAAACATTTCTGAACATATAAAAAATGATGCTTTCATGTTAAATACACATGCACACGCAATTTAAACGCAGCCACAGTTATTTGTTTATGAAAATCAAATGAATTATTTATAAACAACATGTACACATAAAATCCATTGAGTGAAATTAAGAAAACATTATTGCTGAGTACTCCACCGCCGACATTGCCGATAGCTCTCGTACACGTGAAATTATCCGGAATAGGTGATGACGTTTTACAATTATTCTGCTCATAGAATTTCGTTAGTTTGAGGTTAAATTCTTTTATAAGCATTAGTGGGATTTTTATCAAAAAAGTATAGGGAATATTTCACTCAAAAACTCCACTAAACCCAAAGACAGCCATAAAGTGATCGGAGAATATTCACGAATATTCATCTGTCATGTTCGGGAAGCATTACGTTCTTGTATAGGGATCACTCAACAACCTGTAGGAGACTTGTAGGGGACAAATTGATGCCATGCAAAAAATAATTGAAGCTTGCGTTTTGCAAAGAATACTGGGATGACTAAATAAAATATTGGCATAAGCGCTCCTTCACTCCTAGGGCTCGTGTCATGCATAACCTTTTTATTTGCTTTTTTTGACAAAAGGCATACATGTCGTATACGTATCGATAAACATACTGTCCCCCTATTAAAGTCAAAATTTGTATAATTGCAGTGCACTCTAAACCACTAAAAATTCCTAAAAATTGCACATATTTTTGAATATCAATCGAGTTCAGTCACAATTAAGTCCACCAAGAGAAGGGGCAGCTTTTTTATTTCGTTCGCTTTTAGCATACAGAAATACGTTGTTGCTGCTGCCTAGTACGTATTTGAATTCTAATTCCTATCTCCCAAAGGGGCCCATAAAGGCTTAAGAAAAAACTTCGCAAAAAACTCTATATGAAGGGGTGCATGAGGCCGTTGTAAATTTAAAAAAAGTAGTCAAAAATTGCGGGCGTGGCAAGGCATCTGTATGGCAGTGCAAAAGCAACGCACGCGGTACATAACTCAAGTTATTTACATATTATATTTTTCATTCGAATTTGTTACAATATCTGTAAAGTGACATTTTCCAGGAAAAAACTATGAATATTTTTTATTAATAAACGGGTAAGAACATTGCAGTGGCCCACCCTTAGATACCTTACACAATCCTATAGTTATTCGCATGTCCACTTCGTAAACTAAGTTGTTATATGAGGAGTGGTCGAAAAAGTGGACCGATCCGAACCATTTTCAATAGTGTTCGTCCTTTGGTTAAAACACGGCACTGTACCAAATTTCATCAAAATATCTCAAAAATTGCGACCTGTAGGTTGAACACAAGAAAACAAGATAGACAAGCAGACAGACAGACAAGCTTGGATCAATGTTAGAAGCGATTCTGAATAGATCGGCATAATAAACGTTGGGTCTAGCTCAAGCCCTTCTGGCTGTTGCATACATCCGCACAAAGTTAACATCTCCTTGTACCACAAGTGATATAGGGGCCTAAAAAAGTGTTTTGTTTTTGCTAAGAAAACCGAACTTTTTCACGCAAGTCGTCGCGAATCACAGAAAAATTAATATTTTTAAAAAAAATTCCTCTTGTTTCACAATCCATAGGCGTGTAGATCAAATGATTTTTCTTTTTACATTCAAATTTGGACCAATTACACGACGTGCCGCCGAGCCACTTAAATTGTTCGTGCCTTGCGAGGATGGCTTCTTCGGCATTGCCATTGTTTAATATTTTTTAAAAACAGTTTTTTAGTTTCAATAGTTATGCGTTTAATATTACCATTCCTTCTATCAAAAAACAAAACAAGAAATGGCCCCTCTCTTCTTTTCAGGCTGTTACGGGAGGGTGTTACCATTTCATCTTTTGTTTTTAGATTGGATCGACTATATAGTGCGGGATATGGGAACGTTTAATGAGAAAGAAATGCAGTCTTTGCAGTCACGTGTGGCGGTAATTTTTTCAAATATCAAGTATCTCTCTCTTGAAAAATGAAGAGACTCATGTCAAGGCAGTAAAAAGTTGCACAGATTAGTGAAATGGTAATGATACTACCAGACATCTTCAATCGAACATTAAATTGTGAGAAGAGTGTCTGATGTTTCGAATGATCCAACAAGTTATGCAGTCCATTCAGTATTCCAATATCCGTAGTTGTTTACCATATTTCGAACTCTTGAAAAGATTCCTACTTAACAGTTTTTTGAAGGAGAAAAATTGCATTTATTTCGCAGTGTGGAAGGCGTACATACATACATACTCGTAAGTTGCTTCTACTCTTAAGGCAATTAATTGCTTCCGCATTTTAAATGCCGAATTTTTCAGCCAATCATATGCAGTTACATAAATTGTTTTTGCTTCTGTGCTGCTAGTAGTTATGGAGAGAGACGTTCGAATTATTTTAACAGATACATGAACTGCAGCTACATTTTTCGAAACAATTCTAATAAGAGTGCAATGTACATGACGATAAACTTAATGTATCGTCCGACGAAACTTGAAATCATTTTATTTGTATAGAATCTTTGTTGCTGAATAGAATTGCAGGGAGAGTAGAATGTTTTCTTTGAAGCCGTTAGAAAGCAAATTCCTTACCTAAGAAAGGTCTGTTAATTTTAATTAATTTTTTTTTTTTTTTTTTTTTTTAAATTTTCAAGTTTAAGTTTTTTTTCTTTTCCTTTTTAAATTTAATCTTATCGTACATTTTTTGCAGGCCATGTACAAGTTTTCCAAGTATAAGTAAAAACTGAGCTAATTGATCGCATGGAAAGCTTGTAAAAATCTCTGCTTTACACATTACAGTTAATTAAAATAAAGCGGATATATTTGTGTTTATATTCTAATTAACATGTAAATAAAACACAACTAAATTATACAAAACGAGACAACAACAGAATTAACAACGACATATAAACAATGCTGCGCACAGCTGCAATCAAGTTTAATTTATAGAAATTCTTAAGTGTATAAAAAATCCGTAATAGAAAGAACGAAATGAAAAAAAGGAAAAAACAAAAGAAATAAAAAGAATAAATAAATAAGAAAGCGAATCGTTTGCACCCACTACTTATGTTGAAAAAAAATTAGCTGCACATGAAAGGCTCCAAAATATATATGAAAAATATATGAAAAATTATTATTATATCGTTTCTCCAATCGCTCGCAATCCACCACCAACGAATATCGTTCGGCGTGGTTTTTACGTACTTTACAACTAAGAATATATGCATTCGTTTTACGGAGTTTGCTTAATCTTATCAAGCGGACAGACATGTACGTATTTATACCCCGCACAACTTCCCGTACAGGGTATATTAAGTTACTGCGGACGTATGTAACATGCAGAAGGGATTAAGGTCGATCCATCCTTCATTATACCGATCGATTCAGAATCGAATTCTGGATTGATCTAAGCCTGTCTGTCCGGCAGTCCGTCTAATGTCTGCCCATGAAAATTTGTGTCAAGCAACAGGTCGCAATTCTTGAGATATTTCGATGAAATGTTGTACAGCGACGTGTTTTGAGCCAAGGACGAACACTATTGAAAATGGTTCGGATCGGTTCACTTGTTCGCCCACTCCCCATATAACGCCCTATTCTGAAAAATCGTTATATAAAAAAAATTGCAATTTTCAAAATTTCTCGGCAAAAGTGGCTAAGCAGCACTAAATTGATATGAAAACCGTGAACCGGCTGGGGCAATTTTTGCATCCCCTCTCATAAAGCGAAAACTGAAGTTCATACGACAAAAAGGTATAATTTTCAATGCTTCACGAAGAAACTTATGTCATAATAGTAATTGAATATAAAAAAATAAATGTACCAAATTTGGACCACCTCGGCCATTTTTTTTCAATCTTACTCTAAAAAGGATTTTCACGAAAATTGATGCTCTATAGAGCAGAGAAGTCTAAGTCTTAATATGTGATAATAGCAATCACACACAAAAATGAACACTACAAGATTTGGACGATCTGCGCCTATTTTTGGATTCTGCCCTATATAAGCGTTAAACTTGCACTACATGCGGTTGCTTTTTGAGCCCGCTTCCCCATAAATACGCCCTTGAGAAATATACCTTTAAACAGAAACAAGACATAATTTTGGTGTTCTATAATGGAAGTAAGAAAATTTTTGGACAATGTGGTGTAGGGTATTTATTGGTTGGCCTTGCCCGGCTATAATGTCCTTACTTGTTTTATGCTAAACTAAACGAGAACTCGTAAGAGATCTCAGGTCTAGTGTATCTCGATTACCAATGCACTGACAAATCTAATATGCTTCCAATTTTTAGCAATGGATATAAAAATACTTTTTTACATAAATGTATTTATATAAATTCATGTTTATAAAAGGAAAAATTAATAAAAACACAAATGTGCATAAACATTACTGCATATACACACGTTACACACATGATTTGTTTTAGCAAACGAAAGAGATGCAGGTTTAAGTCAATTTTGTTTACAGTCCATTAAGAGGCAGTTGAATGGCATGCTGTATATAAACAAGATGACTAGATTTGTTGTTGTTCAATAAAATTATGAAAGTTCAATAAATGGTTAATGGGCCGGCCTATCATTGGCTTGATCAGAATCATTTTTTCCGCAGCAATTGTGCGCTAAATTGGTCAGAATTCTGAAGAAGGCCACATCCAGATCCATGCAGTATATTGAGTAGATTTTCTCTCGTCCTTTCGCGGCTAATCGTAATGCATTGTCCACGGACTTGCGGTTGCAAAAATTAGATTAAAGCCAAAAGAAATCATAAGAATTAAAAAAAAAGCAAATTTTTAAAATATTTTTATCAACACAGTACATGGGAACATGTCCATCCGTTATGGGTACAATTGATAAAAAGGTGTGTAAAAAATTTTTCATTTTAAACTGTGCGATAACGTGCTGCAGAAGAGTGCATTACGTTCTTAGTAGTCTCAGTAGTTGCTTTCATCCTTTCGAGTAAGCTCTGTAGTTAGGGCATTAACATTCTCATTGCCTTCCGATGTCTTTTTTGGCACGCTTAGGCATGAATGAAACACCAATATTTATATATTTGCTTGTGAACTTATAAACAGACCTTGAGGAGCTTTCATAAAACTCCAGTGGGTAACTTTTCGTATAAGTTCATGAAAAACCCAAGTTCCTAAATAAATGGAAACACATGCACACGCAATGCTCCCTCCTTAGATACATTTCGTCAAAATTTCGGCTACAATATACATGTATATATATATATATATATATATATATCATTTCTTTCATCATTTCATTTCTTTCTTTCTTTCATTGAAGAAAGGTGGCGCAATTACTTCATGTCGAGGATCATTGAGGCAGCGTAACAAACACGTTTGTATTGCAAACAAACGTAAATTTGTGCACCGGTCTGAGGGGGTGAAATCGTTAAAAGCATAAATAAGAAAAAAAAAAGAAGCGGCGAGGCCAGGCGAGGCGAAGCGGCTTCTCTGTGTTTTGCGTAACATTAATTAGATTGACATTTTTTGTCTTTTCTTGTATCAGAGGGTTGTTTTTGAATGGTTAAGTACATGTGCATAATGTTGCCGATTAATTGACATGTATGACGTGTATTTGTCATCATAAGTAAGTGAATTTGTGAGATTTGCGCAAAATCTTACATCAACGTGTACTCTTATGTACTTGAATCTTAAAGGAAAAGATAAAAGTCACCTTAAAAAAGTGGCGAAAAGCAAAGGGAGAGAGAGTACATGGGTTATATTTGGTTGAAGGGAAACAAACCTTGGATATCCATCACTGGGTAATAAGTGCATAAAAGTAATTTCTAGAAGCGTCTTCTCCCTAAGATTGATTATAAGATACAAGAATATCTACACAAAGTTAAAAGTTTATCTTTTCGTGATCTTCGACATTCAAGAACAGACGCAGTGATTCGCTTAAGTCGATAGAAATTTACTCCGTCCGGATACCTGTGGGCATATTTACTGTTCCTCTAAGTCTTTAAAGTGAACCCATACAAGGTGGATGCATCGAAAGCATAGAAACGGAATGATTGAAAAAAAAATTGAAAATGAAGTAAAAAGTGTTATGTGCAACTGGAGGATAAGACGTAAAGAAAGTTGATGACTCATTCAGATGCAAAAAATAATAAATAATTTATGTTAATAACTTATATAAAAGGTTTAATTGCTTTTTGTTTCTATTGCATCACACTTGTAGTAGTACAGAAGGGCGTAGTTGTTTATGCGGTTGTATACAATATCCCCGCGGGTTTCGGGACGGACCATTTCTATTGTATTGGAAGCAATTCTAAATAGATCGAAGCTTGTCTAGCTATGTGTTCGCTTTTTGAGAAAATTTGATGAAACTCGGTACACCGTCGTCGCTATTGAAAATGGCACGAACTACTTTTTCGAGCACTGCTCATATAATGTCTCATTTTGGAAAATCGCACTATGAATAATTGCATTAAGCGAAGTGGTGTAGGATATTTTTGGGGTGCGGCGTGACTCACTACACTGGCTGTTGCTTGTTTACACACAAAAAGAGTCGGTATTCTCTTTACATTACTCTTTTAATCTTTTGTTTTTGAAATTAAAGAAATCACAAGTTTTGCGAAAGTGAAACCAATTTAGAAATGCGTGTTCTATATGAATTCCACATCGCTATTGTCGAGTGTGAGAAAAACACCACTAATGCTAAAGATCCATATTATGCTGTCCATAATTGGTATTGAAAATCATTTGTGTGTTTTTATAATTGCACACATATTTATACTATATATACACATATATACACATATTTATAATATATATATATAACTGTTGCTTGCTCCTCTATCGCAAGTGCAGTATACTTTTTTATTACTGAAAATTTAGTTTAAATTTCATTCATTCAACATATGTGTGTGTGTGTGTATATATACTCTCCCTTGTTATATACCCCTTGTTGTATATCTATCGACGTTGCTTTGTTTCATTGTCCACCCTATATGACGATAAGAATGATTCATACAATTGCGCAAAGCGGGTGGTTAAGTTGCTTGGTGACTTGATACCCAATATGTTTGCTTTGATTCATACAAAGGTTTGGCGTTTGCTAGATTTAGGTCTTTTACGACATTCATAACAAAAAAGTATATATATATTATATATATGACGCATTATCTACTTAGTTAATTTTAAATATATAATAATATTGTAACACATTCGCTTATCTTAGTTTTAAGAGAGACAATGAGAAAAGAGCAATGAAATATGAAAGAGAATGAAAGACTTTTTAGCGACTAATAGTCGGCAGAACAAGGTTTTTGAAAAGAAAAAATCCTTGATTTCGATCTTAAAATACTAAGCATAAACAATTTTTACGTAAATAAACAAGGCACCGTGTGTGTGGGAAAATGTAATTCTGGTTAAAAAATCCATCACTCACGCACAACCACTCGAATTGAAATCACGAATCAAATTTCAGTTATGTTATGTTTTTTGTAATGCTATATAGTACTATATAGTCTTTACAATGTAACAAAAAAATGAGAAATCGTATCATGTGCACGCGGAAGTAAGTAATCATTATTATTGTTATTCGCTGGCTCTCGGCGCTCGGCGCTGGGCGCTTAGCGCATATAGGGTATAGAACTCGCAGAATTCGTGTATGCTCTGAGGACGAACATGAATTTTTTTCTCGAAAAGAAAACTTGTAGCATTTACTATGACTGACGTATGTGTTCCTGAGAAAATGATGTGCATTTCGAATGATGAAAATCATGCGATTCATTTAAGACAACTATGTAGGGCTTTTCGTTGCTGACTTTTCCAATCAAAATGACCATTTGTAGTAGTTTGGTTCTTCTATCAGCGATAATGCTGTGCTGCCTTTTATTGTTAAGGGATGTTGTTGGAAGTGTGAAAACTCTTTTCCCACTTTACTATGTAAAAATACTTGGGTAAGATTGTTGTTGCTTCCGAAATCGTGGATCTTCATTCGTTAAAGAAAGAAAGAAAGGATGCACAATCGATCCAATAGCTCTCATGCTCCCGTCGTGAATTACTCATTAAATAGATAGATTGCATGAGCGTACATTTTGCCAAAGTTTGATGCTTGCTTGAATTTCGCACGGCTTGAATGAATGGCGAACTCATTGTCTTGCTGTAAAATGAAGTTTTACCCGGACAATTGCAATCCGTTCTTCGCAAATTATAATCGAATTGTTTTTTTATTTTTTGGCCACCATCTAAAATCAACCATAGTATCATGGTATTCTTAATGCGCAGATACTTTTATGCGTATTTCTAGACGTGTTATGAGGAACCACAAAATAACTAAACCGCTATAGTCCCCTAAGAATATTTATAGAGCTTGCTTATCATCTGTAAGTTAAGTATGATTCTAGGGAAAAATCCAACAATTTTTTCTTTTTAACTTTCGATTATGTGCTAATTATTACATTGTGACTGTGAATGCTGTGTCTAGACTTTGCTGCTACTACCAAAGGAAGGAGATGCTATGCTGTACTAAGAAATAATTGTATAGTCGTTACGTTTTTATCACGGCCTATAAGCAATCAAAGTCTGCTTTGTGCGTTTGCGGTAATGAATTTAATCAAGATTGCTGGTGTTTGTGCGTATATGGGCTGACACAAGACAATCAGTTTTTTTCTCAAATTCACAAAAACCATGATAAGGAACTACAGTTACAAGTTCTTATGACTTATGACACATTAAAATGCCAGAAAATGGTTGAGAACTAAAAAGCTTCGGAAAATTGGAAAAATATTAGTTAGTTGGTTATATATATATCGCTTGGAGTGATCGAAACGTTGAAATTTTCATCGTAGCAAATATTTTGCTTTGTTAACGCGTTATTGAAAATATTAATGTGTAACTTGTTAACTTACTCCACGACCACACCCACTACCAATAAATAAAATAAAGCGATTGTCTTGTCTTTATATGCATGTAACACATAAGTTTTAGGTGTGAGTTGTGAGCGACAAAGCATAAAATAGACTCTAATTGCACAATAGTACAGCAGTTTTTCTTTACTAAGCGCTTAATGACGGCAGAGTCGGCATTTATACGTAAGTTTACAAAACTGGTTTTTATCGGATTCGAAATTTGACTTTATAGGCTTTTATGGTAAACGAAAAGTAAAGACCACAACATCAGGTAAAATAGTTTGTAATCGGGAGAAGTCGTTTCTGTGTAAAATGCATGTAGGCGCCCTGCACTTATTTATATGCAGTTCGATAATCTGCTCAAAGCAGTATAATTATACCAGCTGTGGCGTAGAGTTCATGGGTAGCGTGCTAAAATGTAATCACAAAAATAAAGAGAGGGAGAGAGACTGGTTTCGTTTTTGTTTTCTTTTTTTTTTTGTGTTTTAAACCCTTTTCTTAAAGTAAAATATATATATATACGTAAAATATCTTTGCAATACATGCATTTACACATAGTTATTAAAGTCTATGGCAAATATTTAAAGCTCTTTTTTTCGCTAACACACAATTTCGTTGTCATGTTTTATTAAATGCATATGCTTATGTACTGCTCTGTTCAAAAAGTAGGACCAATTCTCACAATCCTCACAACAATATTCTTTGTTAATAGTCTCGCTCGGCGAAAGGAATTCATAATCCACAATACCACGTTGATCGGAGAAAAATGTTACATCACTTTGATTTTTGAGCAACTTTGGCGCGACTTTTTCGGTCCTAGCTCAACTTTTGCACGATATCCGGTTGACTGATCGGGTGTTTTCGGGTCCTATGCGCAGATCCAGGTCTTATCTCCCGCAGTAATACGTTTCACCACCTCCTCACAGATTCTAAAGCGACGCTCTTCTTCAAAGAAACTGAGCTTTGTTGTTTGATTCGTTTCGTGCTCAAAATGTCGTTTAGAATATTGTTGAGTGATCCGTTTGAAATGCCAACAGCGTCAGTAAGGCCATTGGTCAATTATCAATCACCGGATCTTTGGCTTGATTGACGCGACTTGCATCGATAGAGATTAATATTCGTCCGAGACGCTCTTCATCTTCAAGCCGTTCTCGACCTTCTTTGAACTACTACTATACTACTTCTAAACATTGCTTTCTGACAGAGTCTGCTCGTCAAAGGCTTACTGCACAAGAAATCGCGAGTCGCAACCAAAATTTAGTGCAACTTGTGTACCCAACGAAGTCTCACATGATAAAAATTGGAAAAAACACTTTTTGTGGCTTACAAACCCAAGCGCAGCTGAAACACTAATGACCTTTACGATGTGACAGATTTCTATCGCAGTGCTACCAATTTAGAAAAGAAAAAATTCCCGATATTCGATAGACGCGCACAATTTCCTCTTACTTTTACTGATATATGTGTATAACCTTGTGTTAATGTATATGTATATAGCCCGTGGAAATTGTTTACAGTAATAGCTGCACCGCTTCTCGACAAACGTTCAATTGCAAACGCGAAAGCCACTCCGATATCAGACTATGACGGGATTTTAAACAATTTTCCTTTGTGTAGAAGACACGAAGGTACAAGTTCTTAACTCGCCAAGATCTTCATCGTTCGCCAACCGAGAAGAATAATTATTTATTATACAAATAAACTGAACTTTTCCATTGGTTATACGTTTCCCTGGGAATATTTAACTGCATGAGGGGTTCATCAAGAATATCATACCAGCCAAGTAGAAAAGTAAATAAATATTAATATTAAAAGTTTACAAGAGGAAGGGATTTTTTCTCCGAAAAATGTATCTTTTAGTTCACTCAGGCATGTGATAACAAACAGAAGTTTCATTTCAATCGTACTGTCAATCTTGACGAGACTTTCAACTTGATTTCGCCCCGTCCGCGTGTATACCTCTTCCGTCCGTAGTTAGAAATGTCATCATTGCAAGTATCCGGATGACGGATCACCATATGTTGTTATTTGGACGTATCATCGACCATAGAAGTGGTTGTGATATCATCCCGGCATTTACAAAATAGTGTAATTTGTTTGGGCTAACAATTGGTATGTCCTTCCGCTTTTAACATAAATGGCTTTATTCATTTACAATCTTCACTGAATGTCTCTATCTCTAGATTAAGAGGAAGAAAAGAAAAAAGCCCTAAAAATATTTCAATTTCTTAATTAAGGCACTTATAGAAGAGCTGTTTTAAAATGAGCGGCTCAAATACCCGGCTGTTTTTAATTGGATTTGACAGTGTTCATCAACATACATATGTATGTATATATTGTATATATACAATAATATGCATATTTTTTAATATTCAAAGACATAAAGCCTGCTACATAAGCATACGCTGCACAAATATGTAAAATAGATTTTTGGATACACAGCAAATACATAAAAAATGATTTGCATTTGCAGCTCGAGCTTTGTTTATTTACAAAGCATCAAAAATTTTCCGATTACTATAACTATATATATATATATATATATTTGTATATATATATTTGTATATATAGCAACGTTATAAGAATAATAATAATGAGAAGAAAAAAACTTCGAAATGCTCATATACTTCCCCCTATATAATCGTATATATCCAAATAATATAATCAAGTTAACATGGCTTCATACACAGTTAAAGGAAAAAAAATACAAAACGAACACAAAAACAAAAAAAAAGTTAGTGAAGCATCTTCAAGTTTACTTCTTCGTTCACTTTTAATGATTTCCGTTGTTGCAATTTGATTTGACTTGTTTCCCCTTTTACTTATATTGTTTTATGTTATGCTAAATGTGTTCGTTTCTTATGAAAGGTTAATAAATTATACATATTATGCATGCAGCATCAAGCGCTCATATGCGCGTTTATATGCAAACAAATTTACTCATTAATGGTGCTAAAGAGAAATCTTTACCCAGGCGCCCCCAATTTTCGCCTTTGTTCGATTCAATAACTACAATGAATTTTGGTCGGTTATGTCTTAAATTCAATTTGAAATTCGAAGGCGCTGTGCTGTGTCGTTGTGTTCAATGCAAGGAAACGAGAAAAAAGAAAAGACCGTTTTGTTTTTGTTGCCTTCAATTGGTTGTGTCCCTGAGATATAACTGAAATGTATTATTTATAACGGAAACGAAGATAATTTGTCATTGTTAAGGAGTGGCGTCACGTATCGCAAAGTGTTATCCACAAAGGTTGAGTTAATTTTTATTTATTTTTTTATTTTTATATTTTTTTTTTTTTTTTTTTTTTTTTAAATAAACGTCGTCTGCGGAAAAGTGGAAAATTTTGTCATTTCGTTTGCAAAAACAGTCGGATATGCGCAATAGAGCTTTCGTTGCATTAAAAAAAAACAACCAGTTTATTTTTACATGTATGTATGTATGTATGTATGTATGTGTGTTTTGTGTTTGCCTGTATGCTGCTAGAATTGCCTCCTGACTGCTATGAATTAAGCTGCAAACTTGACAAGATTAACCCGCGAACACATTCGCGATAAGTAGGAGAGTAACACACACAACCTTGATTATATTTTTGCAAACAACTTATGGCTTAGGAGAACTCTAAATGCATCTCGATGAATTTTCCGATGTAAATGCGGCCTTAAATGATTTGCGTACGGCCTAGATTAGGTCTTGAAATGGGTGTGCGCGGAAAATGTTCATGAAAGCTTGCAAATAAATTGGAGCAAGTTTGGCCAGATTTGTCGGTTTGCTTAAAAGACACGCATGCCTTTTAGATGAAAATATAATACTTTTCCTTTCTTTTCTCATGGCTTTTTTAATTTGATGGAAAATTTAAGGAAAAAAATAAGTTTCTCACTGCTCTTCTCGACAGGAGTTTTATAATTATTTCTTAATTATCGTAGTGTTAGGAAATGGTAATCGTGCCTTATCACTTGATGCTGTATTTATCTTTCTAGAAAGGCAAGGCTCAAGGCACGCCACATTGATAATTGTTTGCATTGTTGTGCAACAGTAACAATAACAATAACAAGAACAAGAACAAGAACAGTAACCGTATCGCTTACTGAAATTCGTTCAATGCCATGAAAAAGGTGATAAATTTTGATTGAGCCTTGGTTGTGCCCATAAAATAATAAGCGCAAATAAATCGAATGCATTGAAAAAATTGCGAGACAACAAGAATATAATAAAATGAAAACAGAATTAATGAAATATGAAAATGCAACGGAATTTTATGATTACAATTTTATTACATATGCGTATAATAAATGGAAATTATACAAGCGATAATACGACCTATGACGATAATGGTTATAACGACATGTGTTTCCACATGTGTTTCCAAACGTACACTTGTGCACCGCGATGGCATTTGAAGGTAAACACTATCGCAAAATTTTCGTAAGAAATTAAAATGAAAAGAAAACGAAAATCCTTCCTACAGAGAAGAGAAGAGTAAAGAAGTTCTCTTGCAGTTATTACGGGCGGATAAGCTAACGTTGCCTTCGTCCTGTACACATTTTTCTGGTACGTGGCTCTTATTTCGACTATCGAAGGAATATTAAGTGCAGTGAGTAGCGGTTGTAATGAAAAACCGATCGCGTGCATTAGCTTACCGCACGCTTTAGAATGTTGCGTTAACTCAGCTATTTTTTGAAATTTTCTAAAGTGCTAGGGACGTGGAGGCAAATCGTTTGCGAACTAAAAATAATCGGTCCGCGATGTTGGAAATATTGAAACGATATTGCAGGGCGTGTCCAAAATATTCATTTCTCCAGAAACATGCAACGTCGCAGACTTCGGTTTTGCAACTATTGCAATCTATGCACGCCTGCTTTCGAGTTATCCAGGCGCTAGGCATTCAAAATTCGTTTAAAACTTAAATAATTTGTTTGTTTTCTTAATAAAGACTCTGTTCAACGTTCACAGAGAATTTGCAGAACATATAAAAGTAAGAATATTATGAATTATTTATAAAAAAAGGAAATATTTATAAAAGTTTGATTCGAAAAATTTTCGACAAGCATCGAGCAATAATTGCTTGTTTAACATCTACAACAGTATGTGTATGCACATAGATAATATATTCAGAAAAATTGTACGTTCGTTAGAACATATATATTATGCATACACAGTTATGCATATAACGTGCGTACATGTATATGTATCGCAATGTAGCAACAAAAATCTCTCCTTGTTTAAATGCAGTGAAGCATCTTTTGTGTATATGTGCAATCACAAAAGTGCATAAATACACATATATTGTAAGCATAAAAGAAAGCCACACTTGCCTTCAAGCGACTCTTGAATACCCTCTATCTCGAAAAAATTAATAAAAATCGTACATTGGTTTATTAATTGCCATAAGCATATCGAATCGATGGCTCGTTCGCAATCAGTTTCGTATTGAACTTTTTTATGTCCACAATAAATATTTGTATTAAATCTTAGTGCGGCTTTGTCTGAAGCTTGTGAAATTTAGGAATGAAAATATACATGTTTCCGACATCTTCTAAAGATTTACATTCACTTTGGAGCTACCGTTGACCTTCTTTGTAATCTCATTACATCGGCCATTCATCACCTCGATTCGTATGCCTCAGCATAGCTTATCGAAGTAGAATAAAAGAAAAAAATCTAAAGCAAAGAGAAGAGAATTTGGTTTACTGATCGAATATATGATATATAGATGCCTAAAGTAACTTTAAAAAATATTGAGCCTTCCGCAGATTCAAATTCACAAATTCATTTCACTAATATTAAAGCACTCTCTCGCTCTCTCTCTCTCTCTCTCTCTCTCTCTCTCTCTCTCTCTCTCTCTTTGGCTAGTTTAAGTCTTTTAATCCTTTTTGAAGTACCTATCGTGGGTTACAAACGATATCGTACCACAAGCATATCCTCAATTTTTCTGCTACTGGGCATAAAAATGTGCAGAAGCTGAGCAGTCTAAAGTATCCAAACAATATCGGTAGCTGCAGTTGCGGCTGCGGCAGCAACAGCAACAGCAACAGTAGCGAAAACTTCAATATAATGCAATGGAGCAATGCACTGCCAGAGTAAAATACAACAATGGCATGCAGCACGACTATATATGTGCTTATCTATGTACATAAATACCCATACATATATATATGCTTGTATGTGTGTTTATTTGTTTGTTCGGTCGTTTATGTATACAGGGTGTCTAGGAGAATATCCAAACATGGAAAACATCTTGTTTACGAAAAAGTAATGCATTTCGGACGGCCTTGTATTGCAATTTATTCTACACTTAAATGCTATTAATAAAGTTTTACTGTTTGTTGTTTCCTTACATTGCTTGCTTGGAACATCGTATAAGTGTGTTTGTTGAAGATAATTATGTATGTATGTATGTATGTATGTACATCCCTATAATATGCACAATATGTACGTCTTACACTTTACAATTAGAGCAATGACACTTTTTTGCCGCGGCGATGCCCGCACTTTTTGATCCAAGTGTAATACAGAACAAAAAAAGCAAAGCAAAGAAAAGAAAAGAAACGAAAAAAATGAAACAAAGTGAGAAAACAATTTAAACATATGAGCACATATTCGTTTAAAAAAATAAAAAATAAAAAAAAAGCATTGCATACGACAAGTGACATATACGACCACCATCGCATCTTGTACTGCATCGCATTCTTATTGTGAATGTGCATATAGTCTGTTAAAAGTTTTTTTTTTATTTTCTTTTCTTAGCGGTAAATCGGCGGCTTAGAGTATTCAACGTTACAGCCGTAAACATGCGAGGATGACTTGCTCCTATTGTTTTTTTTTTCCTTTAGTGTGGCTTTTTACTTTACTTGAACTCAATTACGAGACGGTTCAAGTTTATTTTGCAACGCTTTGTTCCCACGCCCATCCTCCCCATATCATAAAATACGGATATAATATTATCATCATCCTGCTTGTGACATCAAAAAGACCTCTTCAGAACAGGGCACGTATATATGGCCCGATTAGGGCCAGCACATTGGAAACGGTACAAATATTTCATATGATTTTTTTTCTTGACATGGAAACGGCTTCCTCGCATCCCAAGTTATAGCAATTCTTGCTATATACAGTGCAGCACGTGAAATGGCTGTGCTCTTAATTAATTCTTAATGATTTCAATTATTTTTGCATTTAAATCTTTTTTTTTTTTTTCTAAATGATTTTTTAATGACGAAAAAAATCGGTCATTTTAGGAATTACTAACTACGCAGTTTTGAGAACGTCATCTCGTAATCGATAAACACTCGCGTGAAGCCTAAGTAAAAACAAACTTAAACTACTTTCAAATACGACGGCCAAAATAAAAATTAAATTAGTAAATAAAATCAATCAATAAATAAATCAATATGTAGACAAGATAAAGTAAAACGCAGCCATACGTAAATACACATCTCTTTTAAGATAACGTAAATTATTACATATTTAGCAGACGGTCCTAAGCCTACTTCGCTCGCCTTCTAACTATTTAATTAACAAACTACAACACAAATTGGTTTGCTTTATCTAATTGCTCCTAAAGCGCCCTTCACTCTTATATATCGTCTCCACTTCTTAAAAATACGGTGAATTATTCAGTTCACCCGATAAACATATCAAAGTGAGTCGGTATGCGTTCAACATTTTCTCCGAAAGGAACATAGCATAGCACAGCATAGCATAGAATCTTATTTACTCGCGTGAAGATACTTTATCAACACTTATGGCAGAGGCAAACAACAATTGACTAAAACGTTATCATTGTGTGGTGAAGGTGTTGAAGAAGAACGATAAACATAAATGAACAATTATTCGCTGCCTACGTTTACGCTCAAGCCCTTAAAGAATGTTGGGGAGCCAGAGCGTTTACCTGCAGTGTACGCATTGCTTCTATAAGCTTCCTTGCTCCGTCATTCCAATCAATTGTTGCACACATACATTGCAATTGTTACTAGCACATGCTTTATAATCTCAAGCAAAAATTTTCCGAATAATGGGATCTAATGTCGTAACAAAACGAGTGTAGTTGTCTCTGGTAGGGAAAGGATTTGTTTAATATCATCGCTCCTGGTTTACTTTAATCATATGCGAGATATATAGTAACTTGCTTTCTTTGTTAACGTATCGGTTACATACCAGAGTAACAACTGCACGAGTTAAGTTCAGTTTGCTTAAAGCAATTGACTAATAGGTAGTCAGCAAAATGAAGATCGCTAAACGATCTCGGGTAGTTTTACGTTAGCTCTTCTTCCTAAGCTTCCCACATACACCTGTAGGTGAGGGACGCGTTTAAAGCAATTTATATACCGATCATTTTATTAGCGCAAACTTCCCACTTTCGGGAGATTACACAAATATTGTCACACACTTTCTCCTGAAGCTTCGTAAAATCCCGAGTCTTCTGCTTAATCGAAAAGTTTATTTGAGGACCCGTCTTTATCTCGTCTAGATACCGTTGTTCTGCTTAATGTAAGTTTCGAAACTAATTACATCTATATCTCAAAGAGGTTCATTGGACATTCTGTTTAAATTTTTTCAATTGATTTTTAATTCTTGCAAATCAATACATTAACAATTAACACTCACCACAGCCAAAACGGAGCTGGAAAAGCTTCGCTTCGTTTATCACACTCTCACTTCCTGCACATATACGTATGTTTAATGGATTTCAAAATCTTTAATGAAACAGCCATGGGAAATATCGCATATACAAACTTTGTGAACCGTTTTTTTATAAATGAGAAAATTAGGGGAAAACAAAAATGTTATTTCATTTGGTTTTTAGTACGAGAGGTGGCACATTGTGACGCTTGCAAGTAACGCTTGCGTTCTACGAACAAACGTAATCATATATCTCAAATGATTGTGAAAAACAAATTGAGTGAATATGTACACCGTTTGTGGTTTTGAATGAATGCCTGCGACACATCGTCGTTTCCGTAAATAGGAAAGATTTGTTTTTGTACATAATCAGGTGGCTCGTTGCTATCAATACACCACATCTGTCTTATGTGATGTTTTCCTCGTGCAATGAAAAAACGTTCTCAACAAAGCGACGTTCGTTAACTACACTTGCAGCCACGATACGATAATAATTCTCCTTACACCAGAATTTAGTTCATCTTTTCTTAGTTAATATTAAGTGATATTCTCGTTCGTCTACTCGTTAAGCGTAGCTTTGCAAATATTTAATCTTGCTCTTCCGGGAAAATGGTCTTCTCGTTTCATACATCACGACACTTTCTACAATTTGGCTAACTTATGGTGATACTTAAGTTGCAAATAGATGAGAAATCATTTTAAGAATTTCGACCATAAAAATAAAAATTTTCAAAATGTTGTTCCATGTCCAGCACCAACCGTCTTCTACCTCTTTCAGGCTAATCGAAAAATTCGGGAATTTTTCGTTATTAGCCTCTATAAGTCTACTTACGCTGATTGTCCTTGCAGCTGTTTTTCGTTGAAACTAAACTTGTAAAGGAAATAAATTATGTGTCGTCGTGTGCATCGTCCAATAAAACCTATATATATATATCTATGTATATATCTTTAAATGCATATATATTTGTTTTTTGCAAAATTCGACTTTATTTGTTTACATAATCTCTTCCTTCAACAGCGATACAATCAGTATAACGTTTTCTAATTCTTCGATGACTTTTTTATAGAACAATTTTTCGCTTCCGTAGAACAAATTTTTGTATTTGAAAACAGACAATAGCGGCATGTGACCAGATGTGGAGAATAGTTGGGGCACTAATTCGAACTTCAGTTCATGCAATTTTTCCATGCAATAGCCATCGACTTGTTACGCCTTTTTTTTGTTTACCTGTGAACAGACGCGATACGCATTTGAAAAGCAAATTTCAGAGAACGATATTTCCATGCGGATTGGTTTTTGATATCTTTAGGATGTCAGCTTTCATTTGCAACTTCACTTTTCCGTCATCAAGAATAGTTTTTAGGTTTTTGCATACTTTCTCGTGCAGTTACCTCTAGATCTGACAGATCGCTTAAAATCAGTGGATCACCAATGAACTGTTATTTTCGACGGATAAGAGCTACCGCAACACTTTGCCGGGTCTGAATCATATTTTAAGTAATAAAATTACTGCCAATTGAAGCCTAAAAGAAAAATGAGGAAATGGTACAAAATTTGGATAAGCGTTACTTACGGGCTGGTGCTTTCTAAAAATAATCGAAATTTTTTTCGTTAGAAACGAACTATATATATAAACACCGAAAATTATTGATCGGTTTATTATTATAGAAGAATTTGAATTTGCGAAACTTGCAAGAAAACCGTTACATGGTAACCATTATGTACCTTAGGATCTAAAAAATAGATGTAGGTGGTCCCAATTCACTACTGTTCATTTATTTGGTTATTTTGCTACGAATCTTCATCATGAAATATTAAAAATTAAACCTTTTTCAGCGGGGCTTACTATTCCTGCGAAATTTGTTAAGGGGCGGGATCCATGGGGTTCAAATTTCCAAGTCAAATTACTATAATGAACAAAGCTCAGTCACAAAACTTTAGCGATTAGGTCTTTTTGGCATATGGGGGTCTATATTTTCTGAGAACCTATATATGCGGTTATATCCAAAATACAGACATACGTGATGCCAATTCGGCAAGGTTGATCTCGTTGTCTATCTAGCATCACAAATCAATTTGCATCATGAAATATTGAAAATTAAATATTTTTACCGTATAGTTTTCTTAGGGATGGTTTTATATGGGAGGGAACCAAATTTTTCATACTAGCGACTTGTGTCGAAAAATTTTGAAAATTTCTATTTTACTATAACGCCTTATTACGAAAAGTCGTTATATGGGGAGTGGTCAAAAAGTAGACCCATCCGAACCATTTTCAGTGCACCGAATTTTGTCAAAAGATTTCAAAAAACAAGACTGACAGAGGAACGAACGGACAGACAAGCTTAGATCCATGGTAGAGGCGATTCTGAATCGATCGATATAACAAAAGCTGGATCTATCGCAAACCCGTCTGGGTGTTACCTACGTCCGCACAAATCTAATCTACCCTTGTACCACTTGCGCAAGGTGTAGGGTGTAATACATGAATGAATATAAGCGCTTAGTAGCTTCAAGTGCCGTGTATCCTACACTGACTTGCATACGCCTATGAACGCTTGAGGAGATAGTTGATGAATGTATCTCGGCTATGGCCTTGTCATGAATTAATAAAATACTCACATATTTGTTATAAATTGTTTATTTGATTTCCTATTTCTACTTGTAGGTATTTTATGACTATTTGTCAAATTTATTTACGAAAAATATATAGGCAAAGTGCAAAAGTACGTGATGTCGTCCTGCAATTAAGCAAATAATTCCAAGTATAGATTTTGTGCTAAGCAGGTTTAAGTTGACTAGGGATTTAGGAATAGGGGGCTATGTGACAAATGTAATTCGTACAACTCCGTGTAAATTGGAATACTTGAACTGTTTTATTAATATTCGTTCGTTTAACACATGACTTAATAAGTCTCCCGTCCGACATGTGTTTGGCAACATGGCTAATAGACTTATTTCTGAATAGTAGCAACGTTCGCACCATATCATAATAAAATTTCATGGTATTCCGAGTTTATCAGTTTACATGTTAAGGTCTTTTAGTGACGCTACTTTTGTAATCTTCAAAGCAATGGAAAAATCTGACTTTCGTGCGTTGCATAAGCGTTGCGGTTTGATAGGGTAAAATATGCTTACAGCTAGCGTGTGCTTGAAAGATATTATGACGAACATTATCGGCTATCGGAAAAGTAAATTTGTTTATGACTTGGTCATTCTAAACAAGTCCTGAGGACACCGATGGTACTAAACTCTATAATCGTCCAAAATCGGCAAACATTGGAAATGTGCACAAAACCGTCGTGGAAAACCGAAAACTGAAGTTGCCTGAGCTAGACGCGACACCTTACAAGATATCGGAAAGCAGGCTATTTACTATTTTATATGGCAAATGTCCATGAGAAAACTCTATTCGAGGTGGACGCCGCATTCGCTCACTTATAACAACAACATGCCGATGATTCAGATCGCTGTACAGCGTTGTTAGGTGACATAAAAAGGATTTTTTCCTGCAATATGCGACAATGGATCAAATGTGGACCCATCATTAATGTCTAGAGTCACGTCGGCACTCAGCCGAGCGGGCAGTAACCAGCAAAAGCCATCCAATGCAACAAAAAAGTAGCGTGAAATTTTGACACATTTCGTTTGGAGGCTAGCATTCTCTAGAAACTGTATGGATCTGTCAATGATGAAGACTTATTGAATGCTGAGATATAGGTATCTTTAGAGAGATAACATTTGCGTGCAATTTCGAAGAAGTCTTCTTCCAGATACACAAAAGAAAAATGCCACACTTGACGAGAAATTTTATTTGAAAATGCTGATGATGAGTATGCTCTCATTTTTCTTTTTTCATATTAGAAGGCTGAGCAATATTCGTTCGTTCGTCCATCTGTCCAAATGCCTATCTGTTTTTGAAAACTTTTACGTGGTAAAAAATGAAGCATTTGGCAAATCTAATTTCAGTAGGTGGGACATAATTAAAAAAAAAAAAAAAAAAAATAAAATATTTTACTGGAATCGAAAATATATATATTGATTGCTGATTGTTGTACTGCTTACATAGTAATTGAAGAGTTTGCAAAAGGGATGAGTTGCCGAAATGTACTAAATGACTTCCAAATTGAAGGTGGTAGAGGAAAAGGTTTGCTTCTTCTGCCTCATCATGTGTTTTTTCTTCCTGCCCAGTCAGTGTTTGCGAGCGTACAGCCCAAGTGTGGTAGAGTTTATTTTGCAAAGGCATAATACTTACCGATGGGACATACACGCAATAGGCTGCGACCACTATCTCTTTTCTCACTGCTTTCTGATCGTCATCGCTTTGCACGAATATGTATACAAATCTTGGTCGCCTTCATTTGATTTCATGGTTTTGGAGTAAATTCATCCTGCAACAATTGCAAAGAATAACTAACTCAACGAGCAATAGAGATGATGGTTACTATGTCTTGGTTTTGGAGTAAATTCATCCTGCAACAATTGCAAAGAATAACTAACTCAACGAGCAATAGAGATGATGGTTACTATGTCTTTCAATTTCGTAGTCTTTCGCTCCAAATGAATATGCCGCCGCATGCAAGTTTCTGAACACACAATTCGAGCATAACATACTCAAGGAGTAACAAGCGAGCGCTCTCTATAAACAGCATTAACAGGATAACGAGATTGTCGCACCTAAACAATATAAACAAAAGAAAAAATCGAGAAATTATATTTTCAAACTTTATTTTTTTTTTTAATTTGTGAGCGACCGACTTACCTGATTTTGGAAAACTCAGATTGACAAGAGAAAGAAGTCTTAGAATCACCAGTCTTCAGATGCGACATCAACATCTCAACGGGCCTGACTAAAAATGTATATAAAAGAATTTCTGTGCGTTAAAAACGTTTGTAAAATTTAACACTTCGTCTGTGGTGTTGGCAAACGGATGTGTAAAATAGTGTACATTTATATAATTGTTAAAACAAAAACAAAACAAAAAAAAAAAAAAAAAGGAAAAAACCCCAAATTAATCTCATTGTGCATGCACATCTTGCATCCAAACGCTGTATGAGTAAATGTGGATATCTAAGCAGGTATTGCGTTGCCATCATTTTGTTTTAACAACAACATCGCATTCTTAAGAGTCGACAAACAGGTCAAGCTACAGGAAAATTGCATGTTACATGGTACAAAATCTCAGCGCCAAGTATTAGGTCAGTTGTAAGTGCTAGCTGCTGCTGCCAACCAAACAGCCGGCCATTCAACCAGTCAATCGCATTTTTCTGCATTTTTCGTATTTTTCTGTTTTGGTTCAGTTAGACTACGCAACCAAATATTAAAGCAACACGACCAGCAAGATTGGCATTCCGACTGCCTTGTGGTATAGCTGCCATGCATGCTGCACAGGCTTAAGTCTTTAGGTGAGCCTTACTAACACAGTAAATTTTTTTGTGTATTTCTTTCGCATACTTTTATCATCGACTCTTTATGGCGAATTTGTTTGTCTTACTCTTGTATTGCTTTACAAAAGTCTAGTTTTGTTTTTTACTATAAATATATATATATTTTTTTTATCGCATTTTGTTGTTTTCTTTCTCATTAATTCTAGTTTATTGTTGCTTTTTTCTACATTGCACTTCCGTTTGTTGTTTCAAAATCTACTATGCACAGATTGTAGGGGCATACTAAATTTGTCGCTTCCTTTGTGGCATCTAAAATATACATTAGAGGTTCCATAATACAGTCAATGGAAGAACTGGACTTGTTTGGCAAAAATCTCATTGCTTGCACTATGCGGACTTTATATCATGTATCTGGACAACGAACTCAAATTAGTGCACTATGTGGACTTTATATCATGTATCTGGACAACGAACTCAAATTAGTTTGAAATCTAATTTAGTGGCAAGTGCCTGCTCTATCGATAAAAGTAAAACACCGAACGGGCATACATATCCCTAGCTGCGGCCATGCCCTGTCTATTTCTCTTTCCGATCATTGCCGTATTTATACACTTATAGGAGACATGCCTGAAATGAGTAGCGAAATTATCAAAGTCATTTAAAAGTTTAAACTTCAAACGATTTGCATCGGTGTCCAATATTCGTTTAAAGCCGACTATAGATTCTTTATCGCTTTTTTGGTTTTGTGGTTACATATAAGCATATCATAAACAATATATGTAGAGGGTGATGTCTAGGAGCAAAGAGACACATAGCTATACATAGCGCTTTAATAGCTTCTTCTATTATCCGATTTGTGTATTTATTCGTATCTGTGGTAAAGATTTTCTATCTCTATTTTTTTTCCATGTTCACTCTCTCTCGAACTGGTTAAGCACTTGTTGCACTGTTTTGATTTTCTTTCTTTGAAGAGTAAACATACTCTTATCTTAAATTTTATGGCGCAAGTAGCTCTTATTCACTACGTTTCCATTACGTGGAATTGTGATGGGTAGAGAGAGGGGGCAGCGTTAAGGGGGAAACTATATCTTTTTTACATTAATGTATTTCGGTTTCACTGGTCGTTAAAGTGATAATGCTATAATAAATAATGGAGCTCGCTATAGACTTAATTCATTGTTTTGAACACTTCGTTCTAATCGAACTATTTGATACCTAACTGTGCTTCGATTACCGTTTTATTTATAATCATATTTAAACTTGGCGAACTAAAAAACCGTGGACAAAATTCAGTTCTCATCTCTGCTCTTACGACTTTGAGAATAGAAGACTATATCGTAACGTTCGATAATCTAACTGCCTAATATTTGACTACCGAAAGCGCTTCCTGATTGCCGAAATAGATTTTCATTAAAAATTAAATTTGCTCGCTTCGTTGGTTGGCTCTTTTTTCCATTAGCAACAATTTATAGCCGATAGAGTTGTTCAAATAAGCAGTTAGTAAACGTGCAGGGTCGACTTTTACATTTCATCTTGTTTTCTTGCTAACACGATGCTAACGAACAGGCAGTAAAGAGGATATTTCGCGAATACACGCAAAGGCAGTTTTCTCAATTAGATGCGATTTTCACCAACAGTCTGCGATTAAACTGGAAACCTTGATGGCATGTGACTGCAAACACTTGGTGCAACATAGCAGACAGTTAGCGTGTTTTTAAAACCAAACAAGAGCGGGGCGGGGTACTCGCTAAATAACGACCTGCATCTCTTTGATCAGCTTTAATACTTGAAATCATTTAGCAAAGTCCGTCTGCTTGTCTTTGGCAATTACGATTGCGATCTGAAAGCTTTCTTCGTGTCTCGGTTTAGATCTTAAATCCGTTTTCTAGCATTCTGGCCGGCGAATCGGACCGGAAATTTTCTTATATTTGATAAGAATTGTAAAGTGCGGAGCCCTGCTTGCCTCCCTTTGACAATTGTTCGCGTAATCAGCTTTTCAAAACATGCGTGTTGTCCTTTGAACATTTATCTAATTGTCCGTGCGGCTGTTATGGTTCATGTTTTATCACTACGATATCCTGCTACGACGGAGCCTTATATAATATTACATGTGGTTATGCTGCAGCCATTTAAAAGGATGCTTATAAAGGATGCTATGAATTGTCAGCTAAAATGAAAAACTGCCTTTTTAGAACTAAACCTAAAATGAAACAGTAGGTGTCCAAATATGCTAATAACGCAAAGCAATCTTATAACGTGTCACTGTTTTGTTGAATGTTTAAATGCGTCAGCGTACTTTTATATAGCATGCAGCAGTAGGTATGAAGTTAAGCAACATGTTAGAGAGAATGTTAATTTAAAACAACTTTTAGATGTGAATAAGGTATGTGTATGAAATTTACTTTTTACAGGGATTATAGACTTCACGAACTTCTCTTGTTCAGGGAATGCTTTTATACAAAGCAGATCGTGTGAATTTTGCGTATTGACTGAGACCTTTATGCGCATTGTTTTCAAGCGTTCCGTAAAAAATGGGGATATTTTCAGAAGCTCCTTTGAAAGGAGTCCAAACAAAGTGTTACAATGAACACGACGCAATACTTTGCTATTTTCTTTTGTTTAGATAAGTGCGATTAAGGTTTTTAACAGACCGTTTTTTTAATTGTATGTCATTTTAGATTAGATTACTTGGTTGACTGTACAGTTACTTAAATTCAGTCAAATTAATATCACAACCTTTGTCCAGTTAGTGCAACAACGATAAACTGATATGCTTGAGACAAATTGTCCAACACTGACTGATAAATTCTCCAATATGTACGCCGGAAGTTGAAAAACACTGACTAGCAAATGACGCATACATTGAATACAATTATGTTGGAACATAAATACATCAAATATGAAAACGATTTGCAAGCAAGTGCATAAAATATGACTACTGGCCCTTCGGAATCGTGTTATCTAAAATTGGATATATTAATGAACGATATCGCATTCAGAGTTGCAAGCATCGCG
This sequence comes from Glossina pallidipes, assembly GCA_000688715.1. NCBI lineage: Eukaryota > Metazoa > Arthropoda > Insecta > Diptera > Glossinidae > Glossina > Glossina pallidipes. The sequence goes on from KK499778.1 coordinate 1,604,790, forward strand.
CTCAAGAACACAACAGTAACAGCAGTGACAGTCATATTTACTTGTTATCGTTGTTGTTGGTCTTGCAAAAACAAAAATAATGAAAGGAAAGCAAAAACACAGACAGAAAAATTATATGCTTTTGATTACTCAACATGAGCATTCAAAATATTGTGGTGGATACATTTAAATTATTGCACTGTTTTTGGCACAGCAGATAATTCCAGTGTAACAGTGGAATTTAAAGTATTTCCATAGGTTGATTCATTACATTGTCATTGGGGCTTTTTAAAATTATGTAACAATTTTCTCTCTAATTTCTGGTAACGCGTCAACTTGTCAGAGTCTACCGTTTCAGTGTGCAAGACAAGTGCAAGCGCAAGCACTATTGTTCGGTCACGGCATTGATGACATATTCGCTATACGCGTGTTAACGGCAGCATTTGTGGAAATCTTTTCAAAGCAAATCGAGTCACCAGCGGTTCCAATGTCAACAAGCTATAAAAGTAAAAGCTGTGTTGCCGCGTCCACGGGACAGTGTTGATGTGTTTAACGACTTGTTGACGCATTTGCGATCAGATGGTGACAGTTTGTGGATACACCTTGGACTAAGTGTTCGCATTACTGACAACAAAGTGTAGAGTGGGGAGACGCCATTGATGCGGAAACCTTATGAATAATTTTCACCTTTAAAGTTTGTTTTTGAGAAGATCGTCGGCCTACCTTTAATTTCTTTTGGCACATTTAGAATTATTTGCCCATAACTTCCTGACTGCGGCTGTTGAAGAAATTTCCCAACAAAGAAGGAAAAAGTTGTAGTCATATTTTGCCGTTTTTCTGCTTTCTATTCCACAATTCTTGGGATCTAACGGCTATGTATATGATAATTAGGCAAATCGGGGGAATATAAATCGATTTGGAAAACTTGTATTTAATAAGAACGGAATAATAAATTGGTGTGCTCCGAACATTGATTATGTCAATTTTATTATTTCACATTTTTGTTTTCTGCGTCCTAGGATGTAAAAGGAACTTTATTATGATCTATTGCTAACCTCTATCTATGGCACGAATTCTTTTCGGATACTTTGGATTAGACGACCTATTTTAAACAAGACTATGTATACACAATATGTATGTATATGTTTTCTCAATTTTCCCCGTGCGATGACCGATGGTCGACAAGAAGCGAATACGAGGCCGCCTGAATTTATGATAGGAAATTAATTAATAATTTAAGTTGGTATTAGGAATAGCTTTAGAGAGATTCCATATTATATTTTTGAAATATTTCCGGCGCAATAGCGATCACTTAAAACATAAATCTAACAAGCAAATAAAATGCCTTAATGCATTGCTAAAGTAATGTTGGAAGCAAAGTACAAGGAATTTAATAAACACGTTTCGAGTAATATTTTTTTCCTTATATTGTTGTTGTTATTGTTGTTGTTGTTGTGACACTCTGCACTTATGCAGCATGAGTCAACATAGCAATACTGACGTTGTTTTGTGTTTTATTGTCTTGTTGTTGCTTGTTTGCTGCATTCTATGCTGTACATACAATGGTGCGATTGTGCAGACAAGGAGAGCTCACGCCCATTTAGCATTTCTTTGAATTTATATAATGTACAATTTTACGCTGTGGTACATATATTTTACATAGATAATACACATACTACAGTATACGTTATTATATATAATTTTTAAATAGTGTATGCATGTATCATAAGATATAATTGTGTTTATACGTACGATATAAACATTTTGCACATCACATTCTAATATTGGAAAGTAAGTGTTCTTATGGTTGTGCGCAATGCGTTGTCCTGTGGTGTTGCAGACATTTATCAAGCTGCTGATATGGCGTGTTTGTTATCATATTCAGGAAATTTGCAAATGGCTTTATAGTCAGCATGTATGTACGGAGGCTGAGGAGTGTAATAACTAACATAGCCGAACACATTTAATTATTGTGCCTACGTTTTCAAATAAGTTACAACTTCTGACCCGCTGGAGTCACGTTGATCTGACGTTGAAAACAGCTCTAAAATATTAAAACGGAAACTAAAAATTTGCTTTTTTTATTCCATCTAATCAAATTTGAAAGTTTACTTTATTCACCGACACTCTCGGATAAGACAAAACAGTTGCAAAAAAGGATTCGAAAGTTTTAATAGACTCTTATTAACAAAGTCAAAGGGTTACTTTCCCTCCAATACTAATTTCGAGTGTGATATGGTGCCATCATGTACGGTTGTCTATCAAAGTCATATAAAAATTATGTAGTTTTTATGTAGCAGGTTAGGTATGTATGCAACTATGAAAGTTGTCTTCGCCCCTTCAGAAAAATAGCTTAAGATGTTTATATGTCTCATATAGCCATGCCAAGAGCAGTTTCATACGCCCAGCATGAAAAAAAAGTTCTGTCATCGATCGACTGAGCATCTTTCTCGCGCGAGTGTATGTTCATGTGAGTTTACCCCCTTTGCAAAATTCAAATTATGGTTTTATGGAAAGAAAGGAGAGTCGAGCCTTGCGACATTTATATAAAAACAAAAATACAATTTTTGGCACTCATTTTTAATTGGAATCGAATATAATATATTTAATAATCTCATCATACTGAGCTGATGGTGGATGCTGCTTATTATTGCTAGTTATCGAAATACTCGGGCTTTCCATTAGCTACATCCTTAATAGGTAATTAGAGATAAGTACTAAAATATAATTCCTCAAATTCTTCATAATATCTCTGAAGCAGGTGAGGTCATTAGACATTAGCTATAGCATACCGCAATAGTGCCATTTAAGGTTTTTTCTCAAGAAATTTCGAAAATTGCAACTTTTTCTTTCATGTATGCCGGCATTTTCAAAATGGGTAGTGGTGGTAAAAATGGTCCGATTCAATCCTTCTTCAACAGGGCTCATCGCTGAATCCAGACATGCCAAGGTAACGAATTTCGTCAAAATATATTAAAAATTGCGAGCTGTAAAACTACATGAGAGGACATTAGACGGGCCGACAGACCAATATCATTGTGAATCGATCAAATATCATAAAAGTAGGGTGAGGTTTTACAGACATCCGTATAAACTTAATTTACCCCATAACACACAAGTTGTAGAACATAAAGGTATCAAAATATGTTTTAGAGATTCCTTAAGGTATATTCATACCTGATACATATACATACCTGACCCCCATAAGAAATTGAGTCGATGCAGCCCAGTTGATTTGTTAAGCGTTTCTCGGCTTTTCAGTTATTTGGTGTGCGTTTATAGGCGAATCGCATGGTTCGCATAAATTTATCAAAAATTTATCAAAATTATTTTTATTAGTTCATCCTAAAGTAGTCAGTTTTCATCGAACGTCATGTGGTTATCTTATGTTGAGTTGAAAGTAACAATAGCTTTCGTAATGTGCACAATACGTCCAGTAATAATTTTCTTTTCCTCTAATATTGCGCTCCATTGCAAATATCGGCTATTATTGTTATTGTTATTATTATAATTATTATTAAGCGCCTTTTGTTGCAAGAGCCATTTTTAATAACACGTCACAAATATTGCTTGGTTTTTTATTCAAAAAAAAAAAAAAGAAAAAGAAGAAGAAGAAAAGGCAATTGCAAAACGTTTGCGTGATTCTTTAGTTTATGTGAGTGCTGACCGTATAAACGACAACGTAAACAAAAACAAGAAAACTTTTTTTTTTTGAAAAACGTTGCAATTAAACATAACTTCACCTTTCCAGCTCAGTTTATTTGCTTAATTCTCGTTGTATGTGTCAATGAACCCTTGCTTTTGCTGTTTGCGCTTCTCTTCCAGTGGGACTTTGTTTACTTTTTTCTCAAATTTTCATTTTTACACTCTACACCACTTGTGGTATAGGGTTAAGTTAGTGCCATTCAACCATCTGCGCCTATTTTTGGATCCTGCCTTATGTAAGGATTAAACTTACACTACAATAGATTGCGTTTTGGGCCCCCTTCCCCATAAATGCGGCGCATGAAATGTATGCCTTTATATAGAAACAACACATCATTTTTGTGTTCTGTAATAAAAATAGAAATTGTGTTTGACAATGTGGTGTAGGGTATTCAATGGTGGCCTTGCCCGACTATAATGTCCCTACTTGTTTTATCAGATTTTTTGCTCTTGTATTTTTTTTTTTTTTTTGTTTTTAAATCTACTTTGGATGTGTTTAGTGAACAAAAAAAGTCCCTCAGAAAAAAAAGGAAAACTTTTAGAGGATAGGTTTGAAATATTTATATAAAGCAGCATCACGTTCTTAGTGGGCGCTATAATACGATGTAAACATGTGTGCGTACCTAGGCGGAAAACACTGGCTGCTGTAGGTCTTAATTTTTTAATAGTTAACTTAGGCAGCGGCCTGGATATAAGAGATTTACAAATGTTAGTTGACTTTAGTTGAATTTGAAGAAAAAGATCAAAAATTAAAAAAGAAAAGACGCGTGAATAAGACTACGAATAGCTCCTGAAATGCAAAACATGTGAATATTTTTTTGTAAAAGTAGATACGATGTAACCGTTTACATCGTCACGGATAACCTACAAACGGAAAACAGTTCGCGACCAAGACAAACACTCATACTGATTAAGTTACCTTTACAGCAGAGACGATGGTGAGCAAAAATAAAGGTAAATAATAAAAATGAAAATAAAAAAGAATTGAAAGTAACAAATAAAGCAAAAGGTTTCTTCTTAACTCAACTTAACCCGATATACACTCACGTGCCGTATCGATTATTCTTAGATGAAAACAAATATCATAAAACTGTCTTCGTTCCGTACGAATCGTGGATACACTCTATTTGAAACCGCGTAAATCCATGATCTCGTCTTTCAGGTTTTCCACGACTTCTATAAAAAGCTAATAGAAATGCTTTTGTAAATTCCTGGCCAATAATCTATTGGCAAAATTGTATAAATATATTTTCGTTTTCTACCGTTCTTTTGATTGACGTTCATACATATAAGGTCGGGGGAATTGGAAAGGCAATACCTAGTCCATGTTTCACTTCTCTATCAAATGCAGTTTTCAATTCTCTATCAAAATCTCTTCGAATTTAAAAATACCAAGTAAGCAAAAGACAACGGGGACATGTTTGAATTGAATACGAATCCTAGGCTTACCTATTATCTTATCTCATATAACTGAACGAATTCTTCGTTAATAATTTCTACTCACAAAGTCACCATAACATTTTATTATCGGTGTAAAGGTTCGTTTTATATTCGCCACGCTATTTATATGAGTGTAAAAAGTGCCACTAAAACGCTTGTGTTTATTTTAGTATGTGTAGTATTTATAAGTTCTTTGATCTTAACTAGAGTATAAAATTGGCGGCAACTTTTCCTATGTGAAGTACGTCCACTAACACTTTTATATTATTTTGTTCATCGGTTAAATGAGGTTAGCTTAGTTTATTGAAATGACGTGCTTTGAAGACAGTACATATATATATATATCACTAACGTCGCAAGCATTATGGAAGGGCGAAAGAAGATAATCAGGCCAGGTAACGAAGCTTATGTATGTTAACAAACAACTAATTAACGTAAGATTAAGCCTATAGCTGACACATATATACATGCGCCGAAAAGCTTAGATTATTGTATTAATCCTTCGGTTGTTTGATAACTAGAGCATGCCTCGCTACTCTCCTGATCGCATTTCAAAACAAAATATAAATTATATAACGAATGTAACCATGTTTTAAAGGAGCTCGAACGTCGATACTTTCCAAGACTCCATTTTTCGGAAAGTTGAGTTGCGTGCATCAACTAACCGCTGGTCTACAATAAATTGTAAGCCAATACGAAAGTAAAAAAAAATGAGAAAAGCTAAGGAAATTATATTCTCTTGTGCCCTTTTTTCACCACTGTTTCTTAAAAGAAACACAAGAAGAGAAAAAAAATGAAATCTCTTTACTCCACGATGTTAGATGGGCATGGTCGACTTCTCCATTTTTGTACACATACTGTAAGATGTGCATGAGAATGTTTGCGGCTATAATCTTTGAATAGTGAGAAAATATTTCTATTTTTTTTTTTTATTGCTTTTGGAAGTACAGCCTTGCGGTCTTTCCGATTTCGCCTCTCTTCATATTAACGAGCTTCCAACATTTTTGTCAAGTTTGCAAGTAGAAGAATGTTTATCGCAGATATTACATAGTCGAGCATCGATGCACATGTTTAAAGCAAGGATATAATATATACATTGTGGGATCCTTGGGGCTACTGTTGACAGGGTACATCACTCGCTAATTTATAGCTAAATATGCTACAGTATGATATAAGATAACCTCGAACAAAGATCCCACGCTTGATATTTATAAACTATTTACCAGCAGTTACCAGTTTATACTGGCGAGTGTTGCCCGCGTAGCACAGAATCAACAAGTGCTACCCACGCTTCAAGGATAAAGCCGTAAGGACATATACGTCGATCAGCATTTTTGGAGAATCGAGACTTGTGGTAAAACGAGGCGTTAATGCAACAAAAATCAGAATTGATGAAAATGTCTCTAAAACATGTGATCCTCTAGCGAATCTATTCGTAGTTACGTCCACATAAATTCAAATTAACATTCAAATATTGCGTAGCAAATCTCAGAGCTATAATTGAGAAATCCTTTTTACTATCTAAAATTAGCTATATTCGCCTGATTTAGTATTTGCCTCTGCTTAGAAAGCATTACGTCAATGTTGAGGCCATTCAAAAGGCGTGTACCGTGCTTGGTACGCAATAAATGCTGGCAAGAGACTAACACGGCTCTTGCTCATCCGATTGCCACGTACGTTTTATCGAATGCCAACGAAATGCGTCATTTTCCGACTCATGTAGTTTTCCGACTCATAGGTTGCCGTCCCTAAAAGGCGATATTTTGAAATAATTTTGTTTACTTCGGAACGAAAATTTTGGATAAGCTACGCTAGTCGTGCCGTTGACTGATCAATTTTCTTAATTTCTCTCTCTCTTTCTTTCTCGCTTTACTTCTCTTGAAATTCATTTTCTAAATTTCGTTTGAATTTTTCATTACGACCGAATTAAGCAAAACTGTATTGTTTTTGAAATTGCAGTTGAAGCATAAAACTGTTAGTTTTTGTAACTGATAAATTATTGTCTTTGTGTTCATTCAACCAAGCGTCCAGCTGGTGTACTCCCCAAGTTATTTATTTGTTTCCCTCAACCATGACAACAATAACAAACCGACCAACTGAACTATGATGCGATATTTTCCGTATAGTTAAATGCAATTTCTAGATACATTATATATTGGGAAAGCAATCATTAAAAAAAAAACTCTGCACTTGCTAGTCAAAGAGGAGTAACAAGTATAATAAACTTTCATCTTTGACTCTTCATATGATGCCTATGCAATGGCTTTTGATTTTCGATTTAATTGACAACGTAGGTCATGTATGTTGAGATGTGTGTGTATACAACAAAATGTCATTTATATGAAAACCTTGTACAACAATAGTATTTGTTTCTCTTTTGTTTTTGTTTTGTGGTTGAGAAAAAATCCAAGATAACTAAAACCATGCTTCACTCACGTTCCCCCCTGTGTACGTGCACAGTGTATTTACATAAATCTCTTACTAAACACAAAAGAATTAGTCAAGAAATGTTTGATCTCTCATAGTAATTCATCTTCATTGTAGAGGTCCGTTCGTCTTCAATATTTACTTAAAAAATTCTAAGGCCTTCATTCCATTACCTTTCACTTTATTAGTGTTTAATACAGTTATTCTGGCTGATTTAAGCTTTTCAATTATACTCGTGCCCCGAATGATGACAACTTATTCAGTCAGGTCAAAATGTTTTCAGCACGCAAAAGGGACCTTCAGAAACCTCATAAACAAACTATATATCAAGTTATGAATCGATTTAAGCATGTCCGTCAGCGGTAATGTTTGCGGCGAATGAACGGGAGTTATCGGCTTCAAATTTTGCAAAAACAATGAAATTTATTGCGGGCAGTTTAATGATTATTGATAAAATGGGACAACTGAGTCAAAGTACACGCCCATACAAAAGTTCTATTCTTTGTGTTTCTTTCACGTTACTGCTTAGAAAACTGTAACAGACGCAACGATCAAAACTTCCCCATATCATTCAATGGATGTGATCCTTCAGTAATTGTACGAACATGGGAAAAGTCGGCCAAGTTCATGCAACATTATATCCTATCTTTTTTTGCGCGTTTAAATAAAGATATTGGGTATGAAGGATTTAGCCACAGCCGAATATGGTTTTCTTATGCGTTTTCTACTATAAGCGTGTAGTCAAGATGTTGTCGCACTTGTGCGTTATTACAAAAATCCATTTACAATTGAAACTTAAGTAAAAGCTCCGGTGATTGGCGGTGGTATCGTTACAACTTTTTACATTTTTCGTTTAACTATAGAGCGAGTGCATTGGTCTTTTCCGCCTAAATCGAGACAACGTAAACGACATGTGCGCCTTGCGATAGTAAAGCTTCTCATATGAAAAATTGCAGGCATACCTGTAATAATTTGGAATAGTTGAGGGAGTAGTTCGGAGTGGGGAAATGGTGGCAAAATATTCAAAAAGGTTGGATACATAGACCGTCATATATAGCGTTATAGTTCCTATATTAACATTCATTCATTCAGCAAAGAATGCAAAAAAAAAAAATACTTTGGTCTCGCAGATCCCTATCAGTTTCAGAACATTCATGTACACGCCTTTGTTCTTTTTTGTACGCTTTGGAAAATTATTCGCGAAAACTGAAGTAAATCTTGAGTTTTTGATTCAATGTTTTTCTAAACTATTGCGTAATACTTTTATTGATTTTTTTGTAGTCGATCGAACTTTAGATGGGCTAAAGACGTGCACGACGCTAATGACCTTGATCAGTGAAACGAAGACAACAAATATCTATCTCGATTACACTGATAGTGCATCTATGTCCCTTTTATGTGTATAACAACAAATGTTTTATTCATTTCAATGTAACGACTATACATGTAGATAAGTTAGTTGACGGTGGTGGTATCGCAAAAAGCCGGTTATGCTATAATGTTAATAAATTAATTCCTACTGCATATGCTCATCATATGCGTATTTGGTGGTAAATCATATACGTTATTATCCTGTCATATTATTTTAGTATAGCTCGGAATGTCTACGCGCGTACGCGTGCGCGTTTCCTGCAAACATATATTCAATATATCCGTAGTTCGAGAATGTTTCGCAACATTAAAGAAATACGAAGGAAAAATTTGATTCCTTTTCTCCATATCCATATGTGCTGCTTAAGGAAGGGATTTAAAAAGACTTTTTTATTTATATAAAATTGATGAAAATTTGATTTGAAGACAAGCAGAGTGACCTCCTATGTGATGACTGTAATGCCCATTTAATAGATTTTGTATTGGAGTGAATGCGTATAGTGCTGGATGGTCGTATAGAATTGGTTGCTACATTTTCACTTGTTTTTCTTTTATTTTCCTTGGCATTTCCGTAAATGGATGAAGCACGTTCACATACCCACCGCTAATATGGCTGGAAAGTGAAATGAACACATAATGTGTGTTTGCTTATATGAACGTACGCGTACGCGTATGACTGTAGACGCGCGTGTACAATCTGCCTGGAATGACTCCACTTGAATGCAAAGATCAATTAGGGTCTTGTTTTTTTTTTTTTTCTGTTATTATTATTAAACAAGCAGTCTCGAGTAATCCATAGTCGTAGGCATCATGCATAATAATAATAATGATAATGATGATGGTGATGATGATGATGATGAGGTTATTATTGGTGGTGCGCAAACTGCAGGCGATGACGCAAAATGCACATAAATTACAACTTTTTTGTTTTTTGTTTCGTTTTAAGTAAACTTTAAATAAGCGATATGTCTAAAATTTTTAATTTTCAGACAGACAACGCAACACGAAAAGGGGAGAAGAAAAAAAAAACTTGTTGCCAGCGTACTGTGATGATCATCATCTCCTATAACTTAAGGTCAAGGTTGTAGTTTGTAATCGAATGCCAGTGCGTGCCGTGCCGTGCCGCCTTGTCTGCTTTTGATCTTCTCTTTTTTTCCCGAATATTTGTCGAAAAATTTTAACAATTTCGGGTTTATTTCAGATCAAAAAAAAAAAAAAAAAAAAATATTTTCGCGTGGATGCATTTATTTTCTTTTTCTGTTCGGTAATTTTTAATTTAAAAACTACTTGTAAAACAGTCACTTATCTCAACCTGCAGCGAAATTGAACAGCAAGGGCTAGAGGCAAGAGGCAAGAGACAAGACACAATGAAGCACTGAATAAATTATATTCTTATTTTTGTTTATTTATTTTTGTTTTTAATTTCAAAACTATCTAAACTGATTTGAAATTCAAAACGCATAGCGGAATATTTTGATAAATGTTTTGTAATTTTCACTTGAATTGTTACGTTATGCATTTAAAATTCAGGAGGCGCGTGCAATTGTTAGGCATGGAATCGCAAAAATTCACTTACCTTTGCATACCGAACCAAAGTAATTGTTATGATGGGCCAAGTTAATGAAAGAAGAAATTGAAATTCTCGTTGGCGAAGCCGCTAAGTATTCAGAAACTTACGGCGTTTGGTCTTAGGGTGTTTTTACATATTTTCATGATTGCCTCAGTTTTGAAAAATGAATCGTGCCTGGTTTTCGAATTTGATCTTTTAAAATTGATTGAACCGTAATTGTGTCAACTTTCAACACTTTATACCTTAGCTTGTACAACTTCGAAGCCAATGAAGTCAGATGTCGGTGACGTAAGTTAATTAACTTTAGTAGTATCTCTGATTGCTGTTCTGTTTTTGTAAGCAGGCAAGGTTCGCGTCCTCAAGTGAGAAGCTAACGCTTCTCTTTCCAAATTGATCTTTCTTAGAGCAGCTTCCAACTAACTTTCAATGCCGAAAACTCGTGTAGGTCGGAGAGCGGAGCATGCGCCTATTTTCTATGCAGTTTTCAATGGAATCTGACAAGAGCCTAAGAATGTAACGCTAAACGATAAGAAATTCTCGATGAGATGAAAACTGCTATGGAACGTAGCACAGGTTGTCCGCACATCTGAAAATTTCTAACTTCGTTTCCTTCTTTTCTTTGTTTATTTGAACTTCAGGCATGAGTAGTAGTTGAATTTATTGATAAATTTTCATTTTTCTATTTAACTTTTTAATTTCAATTTAATTTAAATTTTTTTTGCTTTGCCTTTGTTTTCCATATTATAATATTTTGTTTGTTTAGTTTAACGTTCAGTGAAAGTTGACGTAACATCATTTGACATGTTATTTACTTCGCTTTGCATGTGATTGTGTGCGAGGTATACGTGTATTATTTACTTTATGTATTTTTAATTCAAGTCGTTTCGAAATCGGTTTTAGCAAGCACTTTGCATACGTTATATACACATTTACTTGCAATATGCTAAACATGTCCATCTGCTGACATTTTAATATGAAGTGACTTACGTAGCTTAATTAGTAATAAGAGTTTATTTCAATAAAAAGTTTAAATACTTTCTGCTCTTTACCTTTGAAACGTAAGCCTATTAAATATTAATATGACGACAGTCTTCATTCTACCCATTGAAGCATTTGTATATACTGGAAGATCGAAAAATTGCTTTCTCCTGAATCCTTAGAAAATTCAACTTTCGGTCAGGTTACGTTCTTTCTCCACACACACATTACTACTTACTGTCTATTACTTGCTACTTCCCTTTGCAAAGGAAGTCGTACATATATAAAAATTTATGTAAGATGACTCGGGAGTAGTGGTTCAATATCAGTAATTGTGAAGAGATCAATTAAACAATAAGGGTGTGAAGGGTATATTTAAATGTAACTAGCAAAGACAGAAACCAATTTTTTTTTAAAAAGCTCTGTTACGCCCTTAACAGAATTCTATAAAACGAAGTCTCGTAGGGATTTAAGTCAAAATTTAGTTAAAATAAAATTTTTGAAAAATTTTTTTACAAAATATAATAAACAAAGCATGTATTTATGTAAATGAATTAATATTTGAAAAGTTCGTGTTTTTACACTATGTCATAAATGACGTTGATAAAGCGAAAGTTTGCTTCGGGGCTTAATGTGGGCAAAAAATGAAACTAAAATGTAGGTAAGAAAATGAAACTAGGGCAGGGTGAATCCTCTATTAATGGCCTTTCCAACGATGTGCAGGTTATATTAAGTTTTGCTCGGAGAATTTTTTTATGGGACTTTGAAAAGTGCCATACTTAACGCAATATAGGCTAACATATAAGCAAATTTTGATAGGCCACTGTGGGCGAACCATGTCCTGTGAAATCATGAAACTAGGGCAGGGTGAATTCCCTGTTAATAGGCTTTCTAACGCTATGCAAGTTATCGATATAAGTACTTGCAACGATGTAAGTACTTGCATCGATATTGCATTGTTATCCTTGTAAACATTTTCATACTTTACGTGCTTACGTTAATACATATTCAGTACTACCACGTATTTTTCCTTGTGCTTGATTTATGCTTTTTTCCATCACAATTACAGAACAGAGTTATGTCAAAATTTCATTTCTTTTGTGAGATCAGTGTGTAAGAACGTAAAATGTTTCTTCGTATTGGGTGGCTTCGCCTTTGGTGGCTGTAAGGTACATAAATATGAATGGTGGAGTAAAGGGCGTGACCACTTAAAAAATCAATCGTAATTGTACCCGTTCTTTGGTCCTAGATGTCTTTGGTGGACGTAATTATTAGGTCAAGCCAATGCTAATGAATTTAATGTAAGTACCTACTGGTAGGTATTTAATATTCTCCTCCACGCATTTAAGCAATTCTTACATGCTTTCGTAGACTGTACAATGAAAATCTGCATTTTGTGAAACTCGACCATGTATTTGACAATAAGTGATCCATGATTATTGTTAGTTTATTTACGATTGCCGTATATAGTCATGTGCGAGCGGCCAATTCCTTTTTTAGTGATTTAAACGAAAACACGTTCAAACAATATTGAAGAAATCGATTGTTGCATTTTCATTTAGTAATTGTTCAGTAAATGTTTAATAAAAACAAATGTTGCTGCAACTGATCTACGTTAAGCTTTTGAAAGCAAGCCGGAGAGCCTGTTATCAGACATGATGATGAAACTAAAAGTTCGACATTTGACAAATAACGGGAGCGGAAATAAGAAGAGACCCAAAGATGGGGCATTTGCGGCCATCAAATTTGTCCAAGGGGGTAAGGTGTTGGCATTGTATTCTCCACATATCATAAAAGCAAAAAACATATCTTTATAAATTATTTGTTTGCATTTATCTGAACAAAATGAATGAAGTCCCTACTTCCTTTATAGCAATGCCCCACCGTCCTGTATATCTGCTGTCGCCCATGTGCGTTCATATTCTATTGCCCGTAAATTACTGAAGTAGCTTGATAATGCCGTATAGGCTTGCAGTACAAGCAATTGCAGGCGCCACTTTCCGATTATTCACTTTGCATGCTGCAACAGTCCCCCTTGTTTTTCGTGATTGTTTGCAAGCTATGGCATACAATAGGTATTGATCGACCGTCGTTATTTTCTAATTGCCATCCAATAAATTTATTCAATTGCGTAAAATGATTAATGATCTATTTTTATCGCTGTTGTACAAAAAATGTTTTGTGTTAATTGTGCGAAATGATTTTTAAATAGTCTTTAAATTAAGGAAGTGACACTTACGCATACATACATACATACATACATACATACATGCATGCATGCATACATACATACATACATACATACATACATACATACATACATACATACATACATACATACATACATACATACATACATACATACATACATACATACATACATACATACATACATACATACATACATACATACATACATATATATCTATTACTTTAATTGTAATTCAGAAACGCATAATATTAAAGTCGTATTTGGCTTCAAGGCGCATAAATGCTACTCACAACTTCAGGAAAGGGTACATGCACACTTGATCGGTAAAAACTAATTTTGTCCCATAGAGGATTTGAATATCTGTAACCTATTGAAAGCAATATCTTCAATTTTTGAATTCTCTATTTCTTCAGCCACTTGTTTATCTCAAGTTTTTAATATCAGTAGGATTGGGCTAAAGCGACCCAAAATCGTATATTTTAAACTTTCGGTAGAAATTAAAAAAATCTTTTATTGTTCCGGATACTTAACAACTTACTTAAGTCCTTATGCCTGAAAACCTTTAGCAATAATGCGATTGAATCGCAAAACTAAAGCGTTATGTCGAAAGTCAACATGTTATGATTTTTATAAAGAATCTGTGGATGTATGTAACATTTCCAAGGATTTAAGGTGCATCCATCTTTCTTTGTACCAATTGGTCCGCATTGATTTTCCGAACCAACTCGAACTTATCTGTCCGTGTTTGTGTTGTAATTTTTGCGATGTTCTAACGAAATTTGGTACACTGACGTCTTTTGTCTTGCGTTAGCGAAACGAACTACGGAGGTCTATCTTTAGGTGGATAAGATTTCTCATGAAAGGAATGTTTGCACAACAACAAGGAAACAAAATATAGTTTTTGCTACTTTATCGCGAAAAGGTTGAGGAGTTGCGCTAGGCGCCGTTGGCAACAGAACTCGCGCACATATAAGCTTAGCAGCATTACATTGCGATGTTCTACCCCGCCAGCTGCAATCAATCTCATTCATTGGCATATTATCTGTTGGAGGCAAACTGATACAATCTTTTATTGGTGGTTAGCCTTAAAAGACCAGATGGCCTCAATTTACCGAATTTAGACATTGTCACGAAGAAAAGGGAAATTGATATCTGCATCTAATGACTTGACGATAATATATCTCGATTTCGATTATATATTCAATCATTCAATCATTCTCTTGATTTAAACGCTTATTCAAAAAACACTGCATAACTAAGAAATGTCCTCTTTTTCGCTTTGATTGTATCGGTAGCTGGATTCTTCTATTTCTTTTAAGGAATTTTTGTTTAAATTCTAGGCAAACCACATTATCCAGGGGATGAAAAGAAAATTTCAAAATTAGTTACACTTCATTAAAAAATCGAGGTTGCTGACGCATTTTCAAGAGATTATAGCCAATTAGTGAAAATAATTTTTCGCTATTCCACTTAACAATCGCTATACGCGCTTTCGTTTTTTTGGCAACTTAACTGAAACAGAACACAGAAATAACTTATCGGATTTGAATACACAACGTTTGCGTTTTTGAGATATTTTTAGCGAGTTACGTGAAATGCCTAAAAATATCTCTTTCGCGAATGCGAAATAGCCGTTGTTTGCATTTAAGAAAATTGAAAAAAAAAATTCTCTCAACATAATTAAATTTTAATAAAATAAAATTATCTTAAATCATAAAATGTGCAATTTTCGTTGACATTATACGATGAATCTTGTTAAACATTTTTAAACTGCAAAATTAACCAAAAAAATATACCATAAATTCAAACTCTGCAAACTTATAAGTATTTAACCGATTTGGATGTTTCGGGGACCAAAAATTTATTTAATAATTTTCTAATTAAATCTGGCCCGAAATTGTTTGTATGATATTTAAAAGAAATTATAGAAATTATTTAATTGACCTTCAAATAATCTCCATGTTTATTTCGTATCGCATCCCTCTCTGCATCCCTACAATCCAAACGATAAATTAAAGTTTCTAAATATATTCGATATCGGCATCATTTATATCGAAATCCGGTGAAACGGAAGTCTAGGATGTAAAGAAATAAATATACTTAAGCAAATAAGAAAATTATATTCGTTTGCGGCCAAATCTCTTATACCCATAACTGTTATCCTACAAAAAATTGGAAGCAAGAAAAAATAAATATAATGCAATATTATGCGTGGGCGCGCTTGACCTTTGATAGCCTTATAGAATTTTAATTTCGTGGAAATTTAGTTCGTGTATTTGTCTGTTGTAATTTACAAATAACGAGCAAAAGACCCGGAAACCACCGAAAACATGGAAATTTGCATTCTTTGACCGGTTTAGGTTGATTTCCCTTTCTTTCACAAATTTGTAGGCGGCATCATTTTTGCGAAAGGAAGAATGTGTGCCACAGATACTACACAGTTTGGCATGCTAGCAGACGGACAGATGGACAGACGACCAAACCGACATGCTTAGATGCATTCCGCATTTGAAACTGGGCAAGAATTCATGAAATTATTGAAAGTAAATTTCGATATGCTATAGTATTGAGTGGACGTAGAATAAAATATCCCTTAAAATTTTTGTAGATTTATTTCCTGTAATTGACGAGTAATTGGCGATTTTTTATTCCTTTTGAAAAACAAACGTGTTCTCAGTTTACGTAGTGCTATAGGAGTTCCTTCGAGTGGTTTGACCCATCTTCAATACCAACTTAAGAACTTCCAATGCTTCTGCCAAATTTGAAGTGGATAGCTTCATTGTTGCCGCCAGGAGAGGACAAACGGACATACTTAATTCGATTCACTCTCATTTTCCATTTTATGATCTTTAGGAAAATAAGAAAAAAATTTCCGAATACCGTTTTAATATTTCGTGGAAGTGAAATCAACATTACGCTTCAATTTCATCAATGCTCCAATATATGATTTTTTTATTTATAGAACATGGTGCTTTCTATAATGCCATACATGTTGGCACAGTACAGCAATGTATGTAAAAAGTACCTAATTAATCTCAAATATATACAGCGTAAATCGGCCGTAGAAGCGCTAGGGCGGCGCGAACAACACGAATATTTCCGTAATATCCTTGGCACGGCTTGCATTTCTGTTTTATTGGCGAGGGGAAATTTATAAAGGACGTACGTCAATTCAAACCTCTCGTAAAAGACGAGCACAACCGCTTGCAATCTTTAATCTGTTCTGGCACATGGGCGATTATGCCGCACGAGAGTGAATTTTAAAACACTTATCGATACATACGTAATTTTCTAAATTTTAACATTTCTGAACCCGAAAAAATGCTTTATAATGTTATCGAATGCGTGCGTTGTTTTAGATTTTCTAATCGAACTAAGAAAAGAATTTAAAAACGTGAACATGCCCGCTTTAGGAATTTAATAACATGTTCCGTTCTTCTCTTCTCATATAAATAACATAAAACAATCAGTGAAATGGATATTAAAATTTCTCCTTTCTTCTCGTTACAGGATCAGTACGACAATTTAGCAATACACACAAGCAAAGGCATCGAGTTCCTGGATAAATATGCAAATTTCATACGTGATCGCTTAGCAATAGAAACGGAATATGCCGCTAAATTAAGGTAAGTAAGAAAATATTGTATTCAGCTACACAGGCCCGTTCAGCTACGTTTTCTACGATTTTCAAAATTGAATACCTTTTACTGAAAACTGAAGTTCCCACACAAGATAGATAACGTAATACCTATACGCATATATGTACACACACTTATTAGGTGAACAAATAAGTTCTATCTATGGAAGATTGATTGGTCGCTTCGCAAAACATGCAGGGCGTGTTCAATTTTCCCGAAATTTTGGCTATAGCAGCGTCGACATTCACGGGTCTGCACGCTATAAGTTTTAGTTATTTACAAGCAGGCATTCAGTGTATATCCAATGCCAATATGCAATGCAACACATTTAACCCGTCGCACGTGATTCTGGTTTAAATTTGCAAAAAAGGAACTTGAAGTGGTTTGCGAGATTGAAAGCAAAAAGTTTTAGCTTCGAAGACGATAAACTTTGCACAATTTTGCGCGAAGGTTGGGTAGGATGAAGAAAATAAAAGTTCACTAGCCGAATGTCCCACAAAAACTCCAAAAGAGTTTACAGAGAGAGAAGAAAAATCGAAGAGTTGGCGCCTGCTTACAATTATTAAGTTACAATAAGGATTGTAGAGTGAATCCTATACGATAAAGCATGGGTTGACTGACCCAGGACAAGCATCCATATATCCTTTGCAAAGCCGAATATTTATGCAAAAATGACTTAAATGTTCCGTGTTGACATCCATCTGTTCATTCACATCTGAAGCTTGTACCGTACAAGCCGCAATGTTTAAGTTACCTATACGCTGCATGTATTTTTCATAAAGCAATCAATTTCAATGGACAAAGAACTTATTTCTACACCTAATGTCTACGTACAAATACGTTATACAATACTCTGCTACATTTTGGAATTTTATCGTCCCTTTTTTTGTAATCGTCACTTGCTTGACCAAAGACGACATTAAGTGGCATTAGAAAACCAATAAACCCGCATGCAATCATAAAAAACAAATGACAACAAGTTGATATTTTGCTAGACTAATTGAAAAATCAAAAGGGTCGAATGTATTTTAAATGGGGGAGCGCATTACATATATTAAAATACTGGAGACGAGTGAGTAAGTAAAGTGGCGCCCAAACAATTTCAATGACAAAAGAGCTTAAATTTCACGCTATTGGGTAATGAAAAGAAATTCTATCTCATATTTAAACGATTGGGGTAAACGATAAATCTAAGTGAGTAAAAACAAGTGTAAAATTTGCTTGATTCAGGTGTTAAGTTTAATCAGGTCAGTAGATCAGAGCGTCATGATTACCTTCAAATGAAAACGTGATAGAATCAAATGTCAAGAAATTTAATAAATGTAATAAACAAACAAGAAAACTACAATAATATCATGCATTTGTAGTACGGAGAATCTTAGATACTCACCGCCTACGCGAAACGCACGAAAAGTAAATTTATAAAATCATTAAAGTGGGCCACGACCTACCATTAAATACCTTAGGCGTTATATGGCGACTGGTCGAAAAAGTGATCCGAAACGATCCATTTTCAATAGCGTCCGTTCTTGGGCTAAGGAACTGCGGTGTAACGAATTACTTACCGGTTCCCTCCACGCCAATATATCATCAGTAGTCAAGTTTTTCTCGACGACGACATTTACGCATTTAATTGCTATTGAAAAAGACTAAAATCGAATCGTTTGCGCTTTCTTCTGGTTTCATGCGATGTTAAGTGACTTACACATATACAAAAATATTCCATTGAAAAGTAATTCTATTTTTTTTTTTTTTTGCAAATACTTGAAAATTTTTTTAACGAAACGTACCGACATATAAATAATAGGTAGTTGGATTGAGCTCTACATATATACAGATTTAGACGAAAGAATTTCACTTAATCGACAACAATCTATAGAGAGTTACCATCAACACTAAAAATTGAACTTATGTTCTTTTCTATTATTAAAAATTTTTGAATTTAAATTATATTCAAATTATTTTCTGTTTACGTCGTTTTAAAATTTGAAGTTTACCGAGAAAAGTGATTTTTCGCGAAACACGATGCAGTTGTTTACAGTCGTGTTTTTATTACATTACTTGCACATGTGTAAGCGAAACGAAGCTCTTGAGATAGACCCACACTTTTCATTACATTGATCGATTCAGAACCATTTTCTGAATCATTTTTCTGAATCGATTTAAGCATGTTTGCCCGTCTATATGTCGGATGGCTGTCTAATCATTTTTGCGATTGCTAAGGAACCTTGATGAGATTTAACACACTCACATTTTTTGGCTCAAGGACGAACGTTTTTGAATTTGAATGGCATCGAATCATATACAAAACCGTTCGCTCATATAACGCCCACATTTAGAAGCAACGTATATGAAAAAAAACTCACCTTATACGTACAATATTTCTCCGAAAAGATCACTTGTAAGAAATCACAAGTATTTGGGCAAACTAAACGGATGGATAGCCTCATTGTTTTGGAGCCGTCCTGACATATTAATATTTTTACAAAAATTAAAACTTTATATGACAACAGAATAACAGTTTGGTGGTCTATACATATGTTGTCGTAAATTTGGATAATACATCTTCAATTTGTCCGCTTCCAGGGCAAAGGGCCTTTTCTTCTGAAAAGTACGCCTTTATACGGGATTACGGTCCAATTTTTAGCATTTTACGACGAAAATAAGTGAAAAGTAGCGTGTAGGGTGTAGCAGAAATACATACTACTTTACTAGCTTCAGACCACGTCAGTTAAGATTCTGGTGTCTCTCCCTCCTTGGGGTTCTCATGAAAAATACGTATTTAGACAGTGACGGGTACAATTTTTGGTATATCACGACAAGAATGAGTGAATTTATTGTTGTAGTCTACATAGCGTAATTATTATGCATAACTATTTTCGAGATCATAGAACTAGAGATCTATATAGATGTTACGTGACGTTTGTGTGACAGAATGTATATAGATTTTAACTAAAATACTTATCTCATATAAATTGCACGATAAATGGGAAGGTATGGAGAAGGGTTTACACAATTCGAAATAAACCGAGTACTCATGCGGATTTGCCTAACAAGGGTAACAATTACGAAATTTCGAAAAGACATTTATGAAACTGAAATTTCTTTCTTGCCAGCCCAAGGTCCGAATTGAACTTTTATGATTGTGAATGTCACAAGTGCGCAAAATGAGATATTTTTCTTAAATTAAATCTCACACCGAGAGATGTGGATACTTGTAAATTTATTTTAAACCAATTTAGTGTCGTTGCAACATTAATTTGGCAAATCAAGTTCAAGTGTACGCAATGCTCGTTTACTTGCAATGATTCAATGAGTGCACCGTTATGGCATGCAACCATTTATAAAATTGAGCAAAATTTGCAATTTCAGCTCGGCTTAAAATAATTACCTTTCATTACGTAACACAAATAAAAACACAAATGTTTTGTAAATGAAGTGAAAATGTCGTAAAATGTTTTTTTTTTTCCCTTTTTAATATTAAAAGTTTTCATTCCATACCTTACCAAAACTTTAGTAAAGTGGGCATGTTCTATACACAGTTCAGAGAAAAAAATTGACGGAATCATTTGTGTCTTTCCGCCTATTATTGAAAATACTCAATGCCGAAGATCTGAGACAAGAAACCGAAGCTTGACTCGTTCACTTGTCATATATATATATATAAAAACTTCAAACAGATATAAATTGAAAACAAAATCCGGTATTCGCTTTTCTCCGTGCACGTCAAAGACAAGCATTGTCTTGTTATGAAACACATGCTCCTTCGAATTTTCTGCACGTAATGAGTGAATTAATTGAATACTCGTTTATTTCGATGATTATAACATAACCGCAAATTGACACTTTCGCACGTAAGAGCGTCCTTGTCGGACTACACTTGTAATGTACATTTTCCTTAATTTACAAACGTTATTGAAAAGCGTGCCTTTGTTCCAGCGTTAATTGATAGATTTTGAAAACTTGAAATATGTTAACCCTTTCCGAAGCCCACTGTCCAATTCCGCGGGACCGATTTCGTTGACATACTTACTTATAAGGACAAATATTTCATAGTGCATTGTATATGTGTATGTATTTTTGTTTATGTAAAACATGTTTGACAATTACACAGTGAAATTCGCAAATTCGCTTGTTATCATCAGTTAAGTGTCGCGATGTCCATACTACTGCTCATTACACTGCCAACTATTGCTTTATACGCAAGATTTTGAAATGGTGGTGGAGGAAGCTATCCTTTTTGGGATTAGAACCTTCTTTGTTAAATGCACACACACACATATATATATATATATATATATATTATATGGAATCTGCTAATAAAAAGAATGAAACCCCAGTCTCTCACAAACATGTTCGCAGATAGTTGACGGAACTGAATTTATAAGACATTTTCGGAATTAACTTAAAAACTTATGCAAAAGCAATTCATCGACTTCCGGTAATGATGAAAGAGGGGAAGAAAAACTGCAGTTAATAACGCGAGATCCACACAAGAAATTGAAATACTGCATGATGGTGTGCTCAAACTGTAATATACTTAGTAGACGAAAAGAAGCCCAATATTTTTGTGAAGACTGTATGACGAATTCATCCAATTCTCGCAGGAAACCTTTTTAAATATATGACAAGCAGATGTACGTGTTCTTTTCAATTTACTCGAATTGGTTTATTTCGTTCTTAAAATTAATTTGGATCTGGCTGCCAATATTTTAATAAATTTAAAGGACTGGAAAGAAACTGCGTGGCGCAGTCTGAAAATAAACAAAAAAGTATGGAGCGCAAAGAGCGGGGAATTATGATTGATGAGTCCAAAGTCACTTACACTCTTACAATACAAATATTTACTTCTATGCAATCAAACGTTACACAAGCAAAAAAGTGAAAACCCTTTAAATCATTCCACACGACGACTTACTCACAGGCTTTACACCACACCCTTTTCACCACCACAGGGGTAGGAGAAGGATGAGAGAGCAAGAGAGGAAGTAGTGTTTTAGAATGTTCGACTTGGAAGTGAAAAGCAGTGAAAGTGGAATGGCCGAAGTCATGATATGATGTTTTTTATTGACAGTTACCGTGCAAGCAACTGGAGAAACTCTCAAATAACAGGATGGATGATAGCCTCGAAAAAACGGCAAGTTTTTTTTCATGTTTCCATCTATAGCTTTCGTTCTTGTGAAGATATATTCCGAAAATCTGCTACCTAAATGCTCGTCAAACCACACCTGTATATTCCAAAGATGCTCTTGTTCGCTTTACTTACGAATTTATTCTAATTGGGAAATAAATTGAACGCAAATTGGAATTAAAGATTCATCTTCAATTCTTGGCCTGATGATGACCCTGACGAACACTTACGTCGCAGGCTTTCAGAAATATCTTTACTGGATCATAGACATGTAACTTATAGAGAGAAATATGAAAAAAATGTCGCCATTTTTCCGAGGTTGTTTCAGCTTCTTCCATTGCGGATGTGCACGTAAACAGCCGCTTTTTCAACGTCGCATTTTTAATCATTTTTGTGACTGTGACGATTCCACAAGCAATCAGGGCCAGAATGACCCATAACGGTAGAAGCAGGTATCTCGAAAACTAGACCACGTAAAAAAACTGACTACCCATACTTAACGTACTAACATAACACGTATTGAAGGTTTACATGCTTTGTAACCATTTTTTTAAGTGAAAGGTCATATTGACTTCGACGGTAGTTCCAGTGTTAATTTAATAAAAATGTTGTTATTTTAATAAAAATTTATTTTAATAAAAATTTAAGTTCTTCTTTTGAAAAATCTTTCGTTTGCAAACACATAAGCGAAGCTTTGCAATTACTATCTAATACACCCTACGTTGAATTTGTTTACGAGTAAATGTTTCCTTGGAATACAATCGGTTCAAAAAGTGTCTTTCACAACCAATCTAGATGGCTTGAGTTATATCATTGACTGTAATACACGACGGCTTTAGTTAACGCAATCTTTCATTTGTGCGTGGCCAGTTTCAAGAATGTATTTCATTTTTTTTTTTCTGAATCGATTAAGTATAAGTAAACTTTCCCGCAAATGCGAGCTTTTTGTTTCTTATGCAATACGTTTTTTATGGTATTTCGCTGAACAAGAAATCTTGTTGCTTTTACTGCAAAACACATTAACGTTCAGCAGCGACTTCATTGCTTATGTACATAACTAAAATGACCGAATCAAGCAATTCAACTGTCAATGATTGACGTATGTTTGTAACGAGACGTTAAAAGTGAATTTTATTAATATTATTAAGTATAGCAAAAGCATTATTTGCCAAATAATGTCTAGTGAGTTTTCCTCTGTTTGTCATTTTGTGCATATGCTTCCAAAAATTTGACAGCATTTGCTTTACGTTTCTTTTTACTTTTTTTTTTTTTTTTTTTCTCTAAATAGACCACAAAGAATACACCTTGTATTACTTTTGCATCAAATATATTCGTAGTTAGAAGTTTTCGTCGCTTACTTTTTGTTGTTTGACAACGCAAACAACAACAACAAAAATAATAAGAATCTTCATAATAAATATAATAAATAATAACCACAAAAACAGCTTGGAATTGTTAATTCGCGCTACTCGTACAATCTCCTCATTTGTGCTATGATCATTTACGTATGCATCACATAAACAAGACCGCAAACGAATTTATTAGATATTTAATGAATTTAAGTTTATGGCCTTATCATCGTCGTCGTCGTGTATATTTTATGAATTTCGAGCTCTTAACTTAAACGTTTTTAATATCATTTTATTTTTAGGCGATTAGCAAAAAATTATCAACCTAAGAAGAAGGAAGAAGATGATAATGAGTAAGTGCCTTCTGTTTTAAATACATTTATATAAGCAAATTAAAACACTTGTGATATCACGACTTTTGCAGGTTATACTATGTACACGCTTGCAACATATTTGTAATATCTGAAGTCAAGGTCTGTCGTAACACTTTCGCGAAATCATCTTAGTGGAAATGTGGAAATTAATTGCAATAAAAGCGTTTTACGAGGACTTTCGTTAATGCGCTCTGCTCACTGACTTTTATTCTAACATAATTTCAGAAATCCTTTACAGAGAAATAATTTTATTAAATCTGTATTTAATTTAATTGGAAGCAATCTGAAACTTATCAAAAGCTTCCTCTTCCTATTTTCTTATGCTCATGCCACTTGCATTTTATATCAAACCATAAAAGCATTGGCTGGTAATCTTGTGCTTGTGGTTCGCCTTGTAACCTCCTCCATATATGAAATATGGGTCAATGTTTCCGTAAGAGTAAAATCCTATCAGTTTACTGTCCTTCGACTTTCCGTCCGCCTATTACTTTTTGTCTGCTATTTTCTGCGGTAGGTAGGCAGTTTGATTTCGAAAACTGTACACCAAAACAAACAAAAGGTTATATAAAAATTAGACACGAAAATAGTGCTTACCGGCCAACTAACACGTCCCCTAATATATAAAACATTTTGAACAGCTCTTTTCTAACCCGACCTGATATGGTTTCAAATCAAAGACTAGTTTCATCGGGAAAGCTCGCTACACGCATGGTCCAGGTATCCAAAAGCTCGTATGCTAAGGTGATCAAACTTTTCAATTATATTACTATTGCCCGTTCAGCGCTAACAAAGCTGGTGCGGGAAAAGCGAGAGGGTACGTTTTATTATCCAGAGGGCTCATGTTTACTTATAATAATTATATGTAAAAAAACATTTTTGAAGAGCTTTCTCTATACAGATTTACTTGTTATATGAAAAATGAGCGAATGTTATTAAAGTTTAAATGGCTTTTTTTTCCCGGACACCAGTTTCCTTATTCTCCCGAATTGCCCACAAAGCACTGAACTTTTTTTGCGAATGTCCTCGTACTTAGCAGCTTTGTTCTACAACGATTTCTGGGTTGACTATACTACTATTATTTTATCTATAAGGATCATGATTTAAGCCAGATATTTCACACTGTTGCATTTGGGAGCTGTGACACGCACAGATCAATCAAGTGGATTATAGGAAAAACTTTTTACTGACAAAGGAAATCAAAAATTTCGAATTACGAAATGCGTTCCTTGATTGCAGTTACACTGCAACACACATGTTAGAAGACATAAATAGTTGTCAATGAACTTAATAGTTCGCTCCAATGGTCGACAATTCATGGCCCATTAATGTAGATTTGAAGTTGTTATTGATTTACAACTCATATGCTCAAGCCGTATCCCTTTTGTTCCATCTGTATATGATCGGCCATAATTAACAAAAATTCGTTAGCTTGCAAAAGTCTTTTCACCCGCTTTTTTTTTGGTATATTTTTACTTTCTGTCTTCCTGTTATTGGCTGTTGTTTATAAAATCTGCTTTTCATTTAGATTCACATCACATCAAGCTTTTCGAAATGTACTAAAAGAGATCAATGATTTGGCCGGTCAAAGAGAGGTGGTGGCTGAATCTCTACAGCTGCAAATAATTCAGGGCATTACTTTACTTTCAAAGACGTTACGAGAGGAACGAAAGGTACGTTAGTAGGGGCATTTTCAAGAGTTCCACTTACATATGAAAATAATTATTATCAAATATTCTTTCTCTTTCTTTACTGTTTCATAGAAATGCTTGTCAAATGGTACATACTTGCAGCAGAATCTCAGTTCGCAATTATCTGCACTGGAGAGAGCTAAACGCAACTATGAGAAAGCTTATCGTGATTCAGAAAAAGCCGTTGACAATTATAAAAAAGCTGACATGGATCTGAATTTAAGTCGAGCCGAAGTGGAACGTTATAAGAATATAATGACTGCCAAGATACAACAGTCGGACGATGCGAAAAATGAATATGCTAATCAATTACAAAAAACCAATAATTTACAGCAACAGCATTACAACGAGCTATTGCCAGAGGTAAATAAATAGTAACTGAATAACGACGAATAACATTAGAAACAATTTATTTAATGTAATTTGCGTACATTGCTGTAGGTATTTAATCGTCTGCAAGAGCTGGATGAGAAACGTACACGAGGTATACGTGAATTTATAATAGGCGCTGCTGATGTTGAGTCTTCGGTTGCTCCCATAATAGCTCGTTGTCTAGAGGGGATGGTAAAAGCCGGCGAATCCATTAATGAGAAAGAAGATTCCTATAAAGTTATTGAGAGGTTGCTATTTTTGTTACTGCAGTTAGCTTTGCCTGCTCATTGATATGTTTTCCATTTTCATTTTGCTTTTAGGTACCAATCCGGTTTTACACCACCGACCGATATACCTTTCGAAGATCTTTCAAAACAAGACCCCGAATCCTCACAAGAGTCTCACTACAATAATGTGCAGTCCAGTCATCTAACAGTTAAGGGCACCATCAGCGCGAATAGAATTAAGAAACGCGTGGGCATATTCAATATATTTGGCAGTAACAAGGTTCGTATTATATCGTATAAACACTTTACTAATGCTATATATGATATATATAATGTGAGTAAAGTTGGAAAAGGCTCGTAAAATAAAAATAGCAAATAGAACAGTTTTTTTAGCACATGAAAAGGATAATCTCTAGAAGGGATTGAAATCTGTAGCATTCAAGTATGTCTGATTATAAATAAACTAAATCAGATGATCGTGAATATGAAAAGCTCTTAAAATACTACCTTACGGTCGTTTATAAATTGTGTAGATATTATACACACGACAAATTTTGATCCAGATTACAATCTGAAAACTAAAAGTCATCCTTATAATAAAAGGATCATCACTATTCATCTCAAGGTGTAAGGAAAAATCAATATCAGATCAAAAGCTGGTTCCGAGAATGCCTTCTTAACTCTTTAATATAATTAAAATTATTTTTAATTTTGAGTGTATTTAGCTTTGTTTTCCGCAATGAATTGCCGCGCATTCAATAAACAGTCAAGTGAGTTGTTTATTCTATAATTCATTTGGCTGAATGGAGACTATCTGTTTGAATAGCTGTATGATGTCTAGTTTTGCATCTAAAAAATATTGAAAAATTCAAGGTAACTTACAGGCATACTAGCAAGGCTGGGTCAAATCCGTAGTTGAATCAACTTTTCCATACGAATTTAGAATGTCTGTTATCTAGCGGTTTTTGCTGAGAAATTGTGAAAATTGCAATTTTTTCCGTGAAATGGGGAGTGGTCGAAAAAGTGGACCGATCCGAACCATTTTCAAGAGCGTTCGTCTTTGGGTGAAAACACATCAGTGTACCGAATTTCATCAAAATATAGCAAAAATTGCGATCTCTAGATTGAACACAAAACTTCATAGACAGACAAAGAAGCTTATCATCAGTATATCAAAAGATAGGGCTATTTTAACTCGTTCTAGGTGTTACGTAGTCATAACCCTACGCCACAAATAGTGTAGGGTATAAAAACAGGTGTACTCTGAAAGGTTAGAGTGACATATTTTTTTTTTTGCATCATTTAAAAAAGGCAAAATCAGCGTTGGATAGAAGAAGAAATGTATGGCGGACACAGTGTGGGGGCTAATGCAATGCGAATGTTAGTTCAACGCTAATGTCAAATTTCCCGAGTAAATTTTGCCATATGGCGGTGAATAGCATCTTGTTCAAAACATCGCCATGCGTTAAGCTCTGTCATACCCCGTACATTTCTTCGCTTCATTGCATGAGTTGTTGTTAGAGGCATTCTCTAATTATGGTGGTTAGAGATACCACTTCAAACTGAACCTCTCAAATGGCAACGTCACGGATATTCGGTTTTATCCTCGATGTTAATGGTTCGCTTAATCTTCTCATGGTTAATCCATTGTCCATCATCCGCTGCCATTCAGGAGCAGTATTTTTTAAATAAAGCAGGAGAAGCCACGCTTCCTGCAAATTATTTTAAATTCTCGAAAAAGTATGTTCTGTATGCCTCAGTAGGATAATTTATGCTGGTGCATCTGCTTCCAGTTGTTCCAAATCTAAACGTGACGCGAGGGGACTGCTTCTTACTCGTAGTCTAGGCGTTCAATTACAATATTTAAGGGGAAAACAACATCTAGGAATTGGCGAATGGGTAATTTTGACTGATTGAAAAAATTATTAAAGCATGCGTGAGGATTTTATGATAAGAATTTCGAACTAATGTAAATAGATTTTTGCTATTAATTCATAACCCACATCGATTTATTCCTGTGCACCTAAATCCTGTTAGCGGCAATCCTCGGCTGGGCAAATAAATAAGTAGAATAAGGCTATGGTCTAGAAGATTCACTTTTCCATCGAGACAATCAATGAAAGTGATTGCAAAATTCAATGGATGAAACTTAAATTTGTTCCACAACTGGCCACCTGCCACAGATCTAACCACTATTGCGTCTTAGTTTTATTTATTTATTTGTTTTTTTTTTTTTAAACAAAAAGGTAATATTTCTTCCTAAAGAGATTTGTATTGAATAACCTTGATGAAAGGAGAAGTAAGATGTTACGTGGTATGTGAAAGTGTTCTAAATCTTGGAAGAAATTTTCGAAGAAAATTCGGGCTGACTTGATTTTTCAATGTTATAGCATCAAGCATTTAGATACATTGCAGATGAATTGCATTTTGTGAGGTGGTGGGTGGCGGGTGTAAATAAGAATACTTTGAAAATTATTTCTTACTTTATCGAATTTGTAGTCGAAAATTTTTTTCTTTTTCTATTTCTTTCATTTATCTCGTTTTTGTGCATTGAATGTTTATAATTAATTTTCTTTTGTTTTATTTTCTAATTTATCTGAATGCGATATCGCTTTAAATCGAATCGTAATTATGCTTCCAATGGACGTAAATATTTCATCGTCCTTTGTTTCTACACAATTTTATGTAAGTACTCAATGTCCAAAATTTTGTTCACTTTTCCGAGAGCTTGCCTTAAGTTTCCACAAATCTACCTACTCTATCACCTTATATTGTAAATGATTGTGTTCTTGTCCACCAACACCTTTAATGAAGGTTTCATTTCTGAAACACTCATCTTTTAAACATATATATTCTCAAAGTTTTGTTTTTCATTTTTTCTTCTATCCTAACAATATATTATTTTTTAATTTTTCATAAAAAAATTTATTACTATTTTGAGTGAAAAAGTTTTTATTTTTATTTATTGTCGTACAGGCCCATATTTTCTTTTACATGAATACATTTAAAATTTCAAAATATCGAATAATATTAGAATAAATTCATCTCAAATGCATTTGTTATAAAAAATTATTTACTTATCCGAGCATGAGAAATGTTTGAATAACATGCGCATATTTTGTTTCCACAGTTGGCATGTTTGTGTTCGTTCGTTGAGTAAAATAAAAGCGAAACTTTTCTTTGGTTGTTTTAGGGTCTATTAAAAAAAAAAGTGGTAGGGGTGAACAAAGACGGGAGAACATTTTTAAATTCGAATTGAATTGAATTCTTGAATTTTTCTTTAACATATATAATCCAAAGGGTAAAGGGTAATCATTAGTATCGAAAATCTGTTTCAAAAACGTTTCAATTTGCATATTGTTTGTCCGTCACATAAATTAAAATCAATCAGAAAATTATATTCGGTCGCGACCGAATCTTATGTACCCATCACCGTTATCCTGTTTATATCTACTCTCCAAGTCCTTTTATTTGATACCCATATCGACCGGGTTGTGAACAAAAAAATTAATCAACCACGTCGTGGAATCTGCGATATTTAATTTAGAATTAACATACTTAGCTTGTTGAAATCTACTCTCCAAATTAAAGTATAACTCGCATGTGTGGGCGGGAGTTGCACACAGCGAAACGCTCAGACGCTCATGGGCGACGATGTCCTGTGGGCTGCGTTCTATCGTACCTGATGTCTCCATTTTCAAGTCGAACGTTCATAAACACTACTCCACTTTCTCCATCCCTCTCTTCTTACAACCCGTATATAGGTAATCCGCTGAGTGGCTGGTGATTAAAAAAAGCCCTAATCATTCGATATACTGTTTAGAAAAAACAAAATTGCTATGTTTGTAACCATAGGACCATATTCACTCTAAAAATTGGCGCGATTTTGACAGATAATATATGTTCAGGTGAGGAATGTACAGAACAATTTTCAACATTCTATCTTGTTTGCCTTGTGAATACTAAGAAGAAAATTTAAAAGAAATAAGAAAAAACAAAAATTTGATCACTTATAAGTTTTTGTTATATGAATAAAGTAAATATAGAAGATTTCCAGCGTTCGATCTTTTACAATTTATAAATAATAAGCAAGAAACCAAAACTTCTTGCTTGGATAAACAAATATATGCACAGTTTATGTTTTACTGTGGGCGTGTGCTCTGACCAGTTTGTTCCATTTTCAACCTGCGCTTCAATATTTTTGAGAAATTTGAAGGCTATAGCTTAATTTTTGCGACCAGGATCACAGGCATTGATTCCGATAAGGAATATACATACAGTAATGAACTTTGACTATAATTTTTTCAAAATTTAATAAATTTTTAATTACATTTAGACAATTTGATAAGAGTATTCCTATTCATACATATAAGCTTTGAATCGAGCCATCTAATTGTATTCAAAATTGGAATAAGTTTCACATTGAAACCTCGCAATATCAGAAAATTATGTTATACACAACACTGATGAAAATTATTGCAAGTAAGACTTGGACGCAAGGATAGGCCACTATAGGTTTTGTTTTTGCTATCTCTATTTAGAGGCTACTTATTTGATGTATGGTCATATTATTTCTATTTTTTTTTTTTTTTTTTTTTTTTTTTTATGAAGTAAAATTCTGCGCGTATATATTTCCATCAAATTTTGTGTTATTAAATGTATTGGATATCGAGGAAACCAATGCAAGGACTATTAGTTACTTTAGCAATAGGTTATAAAGCGTTGAGATATACGACTGTTGACATTAAGTGAGTAATGAACAAATGATTACAAATAGATTCGTTCATATATCTTTCAAAATAATCTTATTTTTTAAGATTACAGCTAAGCCAACCCCTCTTCTTTTCCGCATGAAAGGGTATATTGTTTTCGTCAAAGCGTTTGCAAAGCTCAGAAGGAAACTTCAGAGACCCCACAAAGTGCATATACGCGTGATCAATATCAAATAATGAATCGATTTAGGCATGTCCGTTTGTCCATCTATGTGTCTGTCCGTCTGTGTAATCACTGTTGTAAATATCCACTTAGTGGTAACAATGAAGCTATTGGCTTCAAATTTGGCTGAAACACTGGAAGTTCTTACATGCACGTTGGTATTGACAATTGGCCAGATTGTTCGAAGGACACGTTTTCAATACGACATAGACAGAGAACATCTTCACTTTCCGCAGGAAAACAAAAATGGTTTTTAGATCATTACTCATGAACGACAGCAGGTAAAGTTGCAAAAATTTGAACGTATATTTTATGGGCGACGATGAGAGGAATGAGAAGAATTGACCACGGCTACCCAATATTATAATGTATTAAAGCTCCCTTTTTTTCAAAATCTTTATAACGCGCAGAAGCAAATTTCAAAAACCTCATAAAGTTTATAATTTCTTGGCCAACTTTAAATTCGGAAAGCCCCTAAGCATGTTCGTCTGTTCGCTTACCCAAATATGTAGTATTTGTGACAAACATCCTCCTCCTGTTGGCAAAGAAGGAGATATCGTCTACAAATTTGCGAAAGAATGTGAAAGTGACCACCACCGGCAAAAAAGACACGCCTACAACGCCCACGCGCCTATGCAATAAAAGCTGTAAACATCTTTGCGTTCCGTGCTTTTTACTTATTACTATTTGTAATGTTCAATTTCCACTTTTACTCCACAAAAATAGAAAAAATCATCCGCGCCCCCTCAATATTATAGAGTATGAAGATTTAGTTTTTCCTTCTGTTTTGGTAATTTTTTAGAATAACGGTAATGGGTACAAAAGATTCGGTTACGGAACGAATATAATTTTCCTAGTTGTTGTTATGTTAAAGCTTGCAGTCGATTTATTTCTTTTCATAACGCATTTAAATGTCATTAAGTTTCGTTATTTGAGGGCACAATCTTTTTACAACGACACTGGACGCATTTTCGTTGTAAAATAAAAGAAGCAATAATCTTCACCGTTAAATTAAATGATTGTGTACTTTTTCAATGTAAACATCAAGCATTGCAATGATGTAAATGAAATATGGGAATAGAATTTATGAGAACTAATGTGTTGTATATACCCAGTACCGGGGAGTTATATTGGCTTGTGTAACGTGAAATCCCTTAAAATGCATTTACCTTTAACAGGTGAGGTTCTAAATCGAAGTAGCACGTCTGTTCGACTGGCTTGTAAATATTCTATTGACTTGAACTTGTTCGCTTTAAAACTGAAGAATAAAATTGTTTTACTATATATATATTTATACATATATATATATATATGTATATGCATATTTTTTTCTTGCAATATTATTAGTAGAAGAAAAATATAGCTCAGAGCGCTTTTTAAAAAGTTTAAGTACAAATTTATTGAAAAATTTTTCCAAGATTATTTTGTTAAAAATTAATTAATTTGTATACCTTTTTACCACAAGTCCTTTTAGTTAAATGGCAATTAGTTGTTGTTTACTTGCATTTCTGTTTACGCTTCCTTTTTTTTTGGACTTGATTCTCTTTTGTGTAATTAAAATTTTTAAATATTATTTACAACATTAACAAAAATGGATTGTCTTCAACTGAACAATTTCTTTATTTTTCTACACTCTACCATTTCAACATATGATATTTTATCATATAATTCTGATTGACAGTAACAACTGCGTTATGAAAAATTTGTTATTTTATGTTTAACAAAATAATAAAAAAAAAACAAAAAAAAAAATAAACAATAAAAAATAAAAAACTGTCGATTATGTTAACGAAACTGTGAATTGCAAATTGTGATACATTTTCAACAATCGTATTAATCTGTAACAGCAACAAAAGATTATTGAAGCCTGTATCACCCTAAAGGTATGAATCAATTGCAAATGAATGCTTAACGTTTTTAAAAACATACATAACCAATGTTATAATGATAACAATATTGATTACATTTAATATAAAAATTATATAATTATGCGAAATCAAATAAAATAAAAATAATATCACAAATTTTATTTATATTCACCTTAGTTTTTTCATTAGAATTTCATTCATTCTTTCAATCACCCACCTTATCATCATACCTCATCGCAGTTTTCATCATTACGTAATGAAAGTCGAAAAAAAATACATCTGTCTTCATATATAGTTTATAGTTGATAAATCGAAATTAATTTGATTGCCATCACTATGCGTACGTTATGCTCATTTCGTAAAAGAAATTTTTAAGTTTGTCGTTACTACCGCCACTTACGGCCATCTTTCTATTTTATTTTTAATTTAACCAAGAAATTGATAGTTTGAAACTTTGTGGATGTTTTCTTGCATGTTGTAACGTGTTACGGGTTTTTTTTCCTTTTCCTCTTTTTGATTTGTTTTAATATAAATTATTATTATTTTTTTTTTGTTTTCCTATTTACTTCTTTAACTTTAATATTTTTTTTTAAACCACGTTTGCGTCAGTGTTGCATTTTAATGCACCTCTTACACTTAAATTATGTTTATAATAATAATAATAATTAAAATAATAATAATAAAAAAAAGAAAAAAAAAAAATAATACCGATGAGGCCCTATTTTAAATGCAATTATCTTTCCGCTTTATTTTAATTGAATAGAACTCCCTTACCGCGGACGGCCAAAAGGAAGACTTCAGCGATTTACCACCGAATCAGCGACGCAAAAAATTACAAGCGAAAATTGCAGAATTACAGCAAAAAATTGCCCAAGAAACGGCTGCTCGTGATGGTCTGATGAAAATGAAAGTTGTCTATGAGGCAAATTCATCTTTGGGCAATCCCATGACCGTGGAGGGCCAGCTCAATGAGTCTGAGCATAAATTAGAAAAGTTGAAAATCGATTTGAAAAAATATCAAGGCTATCTAGAAAGAGCCAATCAAATACCCATGGCCAGCAACAGTCCGCAAGCGAATCGAAATAATTTACATAATGGCCATCGAGTATCAAGGTAAGGCGATCACTTTTTTTTATGAATTTCCTTAAATTCTCTTCTAAATGTTTGTTGCATTCTACAGGCATTCCAATGGCAGTACTGAGGATAACAATGAGGATGGTGATGATCAGCCAGACGATGGCGGAAGTTTAAGCAGGTCAGATTCAGAGGATAATGTGGCGCAAATACAAAATGGCCATAATAATAACAATAACGGGTACACTCATAAGTCTATTGTTTTAAAATTCATTCCATTCTTGTAATCGTCATTCATCTGTTTGATCATTTTTCTGTTCTTTTCTCTTCCGTGCCAAAGTAGATATTACTCCTTTATAATCTCATTCAAAATTGTTCAAGATTTCTTTTATTTCATAATTGGAAAATATTTCTCATATATTGTTTGATTATATTTGTACTCTAATTTTCGATATAAAAGCGTGGGTGAGGAAGATAGGATTTCATATTGGGGAAATTAGATTTGTTGTATTTAAAATCTACATTAACTGGAATGAGTTCTTAGCATATTTACTAATAGTCCTGGACAATTTTCGACAAATCGTTATGATCCCTTCTTGCAAATAATTTGTTTTGAATACAAAAGCGATTTTCTAGCACTTTAGGTGATTTCAGCTTGTCACTGACTAGAGAAATTGACGTGGGGCAGTTGTCAGTAAAACTTACCTTTAATTTTTAACTGATACTATTCGTATCTATGAATGGAAACATGTGCAACACGATGCAGCTTTTTTGCGTCCGCAATCGAAGGGTAGAAGTAGAAGATTTTGGTAATCCGTCTGTATAATATTGAATGCATATCACAGAACACGTAAAGTGCGTATTCAAGATCGTAGTGATATCGTAATAAACCACCATGTTCTTCGCAACCTTCTTTTTTAAGTATTCATTCTTTGTTAAGATTCAGAGAATAAAGTTGAAGCTTTGATGAAAATCGTCGGAGTTTAGTATATTTTCGGTTTTAGCTCGCTATCTATATCGAATAAAAGCGTATATATTCTTTATGAATATAGTTCGGATTGTATTTTTCGAATTATTTTCATCTCGCAATTTACCAGCAGTAGCCGATAATCGGTTGATGGCAGCATGATAATAGTACAACTCCCGAGTATGAGAAATTTAAAAAACATTTTAAAAACATTTCGTGTTATTTTCCTAATATAGGTTTTCAATATCTTTTTTTGGTATAAATGTTAAAACGCTTCATTTGCTTCATCATCACGTACATTTTTTTCTAGATTGAACATTTTCGCAAAATTTTCTTTTATAAATTTTCATTCACTATATAAACACTCGCTTAGTACAAGCCTCTTTTTACCTGCATATTAAGAAAATGTTGCTTATAAATTAAAGAAAAAAAAAATATTTTTTATATATGTTTTTATATCTTTTCCATTGATATATACGTATAGAGTGTCACTATCTAAAACGCATTTAAATAACAGGTACATAAAAAGATGTCGGCACAGAAAATCTAAGAAAATAAAAACACCTTTAATTTATAATTTGAATTCTTTCGAAATGAAACTTGAAAGTATTTAATTTTCTTTTCTTGTTTTAATTGCATTTAAAATTTGTTTAAAAAAAAGAAGAAAACTTTGTAACAATTACGTGTAATTTATTGCATGTGTTCAAATTCAGCAGTTCAGCTAGTCCTGAAAGTGGTTTGGGTACATCACACACTTCATTGCCTGGTTCTGGTCAAGGTAGTGCACATGATAATGCCATGGGTGAAGATGCCTATTATGAAACGGAAATGGAGCTATTACAGCCATTGGGTACATGTCGCGCACTATACCCTTTTGAAGGTGAATCGCATAAAAAACTATTCGAAAAGCGCATGAAAATAAAGAAAGAGTGAAATTTCATTATTCCCATTACAGCCACTAGTGAGGGCAGCATTCCAATGAACGAAGGCGAAGTACTGCAAGTTATTGAAATTGATCAAGGCGATGGGTGGACGCGTGTGCGTCGCCTTAACAACACCAATGGCTGGGATGAAGGCTTTGTGCCTACAAGTTATATTGAATGTACACTGTATGCTTAATAAGTCAAAATGACGACGACACCACAAAATAAATACGCAATTTTTTTTTTTTTTTTGGTTTTTTTCTTTTAAAACTTTTTATTGTAATAATAATTTAGTAGTTACATCTCTTAAATAGTTTACGCGCTGACATCATTTGTATATTCGTTTACTACCTTGCTTTGCATAGTATGCAGATATTTTTTTCCCCCCTTTTTTTTCCTCTTTTTTGTTTCATTATGGGAATATATTCTATTATAGGTATTTTTTATGCAAAACGCTGAAGTTATGATATGAGTAAGAAAAGCAGACGCTTAAAGCTGTATGAGAATCAAAATTGAAAGTATATTTTAGAGGCGTGAAAAATAGTTGTAACAGAATACATACATTCGTTTTTTAGTCTGCTTGAGATGAAAATTTTATTCATCCCATGATTTCATTATTTTTGTAACAAAGGAAGAAAAATAATTTTGTTTGTTTTTTTTTTTTTTTTTTTTTTGTTTAATTTGCTTAAATAAAACAGTATAAAACACTTTTGGAAAGTAAAAAAAAAAGCCAAAATGTCCCTCTTTATAAAATATTAAAACAAATAGATCAATTTACTTAAGTATATATAACAACAGCATATACAAATCAAAAAGAAAAAAATGCCAAACATTTAAATTAAAAACAAACAATGATTTACTGAAGACTGTTTAGAAAGTTTTTTTCAAAGTTTCATCGAAGACACAAAAATACCATATAGTTCTGCCATTTACTACGTATGAGCTGAAAATTAAAATCGACAAAACTTAAATATTTTTATGACTTCCCGAGAACAGTCATAGCACAAGTTTGATTTTAAATTTAACAAATCTTAAATCCACAAATTTGTTGTGATCTACTATTTCATTTACCGAATATAGCTACAAGTGCAAAAAGCTTAAAAAATAAAGTCTTACACCAACATACAAAGAAAAAATAAAAGAGAAAACCATTTGGAAATTTTTTGTGGAAATTGAAATTTTCATTTAGAAGAAATCAAATCAAATAACTCGAATGGCTGTTATTTATCAACAATGATAGTAGAGTTAAGCCGTTGTTCTAACCTTTGGAAAATTTGAAAAGTTTCCTGTAGAAAACAAAGAAAAAAAAAGCGATTAAAAATTTAAATAAATTTCTATTCTCATTTCGTTAAAACGGCCAGTGAACATGCCGTTTTAAATGTTGGAAAGCTTAACTTCTTATTTTTCATCTTCCGAAAAATTAAATTGCTTATATTGTTTCTGCTTCTGGATAGCGATATAAAGATCGTATTTAGGGTTAAGCAAATATGTTCATAAAATTTGAATTCTTTTTGTTTTTTTTATTACTTTCGAAATTTCGTAGTTTCGTAAATATTGTAACTTTTAAGACGGTTGTTATGACTTCGTGAACAAAAAATAAAATAGAAATGATAGGAATAGACTTAAAAAGGATGCTAACTGTAATCATTGAAAACCTAAACATTTCACCTCACTCACCTGATTATAAACGTAAAATAAACTACCAGCACCAGCGACCTATTAAAAAAAAAGAAACGTAATATTTATATACTACATTAATAAATGGAAAAAAGTATTTTAACTTATACAGACGTATATATAAAAAAAAAAAGTAAATATATACAAGAATGACATGCATGTTCAAGCATCAAACGATTGCTCTTACTACAGTATGACTTTCATTATGATTTCAGCCTCTTTGAAACATATGTTCACTAAAAATTATTTAGGTACTTGTAAAACAATGTTTTTCTTTTCTATTATAAAATCGATTTGTGTAAAAAATTAAATGACATCTATTTTTTAAATATCCTTAATAGAATATATATTATATTATTTTCTAAAAATCCTTTTTAATGTTATTTTAGCTTAAGTTTAGATATGCGACGTAAGGCTTAAGTCAATATATTAATTAGTAGCTTTTTTATATATGTATGTATTTGACGTTAATTTATGCAACAACTGCAATCTAATGGTACGCTATAAATAAATAGATATGTGCAAGTATTCTGATTTAATTCCAATAATGATATTAAAAAAGATAAGAAAATCAAAATTACATTCGCTTTGGGTCGAATCTTGTATACCCATCACCTCTCAATACAATCTCAATACATTTTCGTTAACTGTGGCGAGTAGTAGTTGTCCGATCTCTAACGAACTGCTGTTATATATTTTTATTGTAGATCTAAGATTCCTATATTTGGAAATATTCTTATTTTATATGCTCGCTTCTTAACTCATTGAAAACGTGCTCACTGCACTCACTGCTCATGCACATTTTCAAATTTCATTTCTGACGTCTTTCTCATTCCTGCATATGCTCTCTAAGTTTTAGTTCTTTAAATTTTTGCTAAAATGAGATTTTCAATAAAAAACGATGGAAGGCCGGACATACATCAATATATTAAGCCAATGGAGTACTGGTCAAATAATATATATATATATATATATATATATATATATATATATATATATATATATATATATATATATATATATATAT
>KK499778.1:1643821-1762082 GCA_000688715.1 Glossina pallidipes
TATATATATATATATATATATATATATATATATATATATATATATATATATATATATATATATATATATATATAGGATACGTGAGAGATGCGTGTTACGACTAGAATGTCAACACTATTACTAACAAATCTCTCTAATCCTTTAGTACAAATAGTCGCATTCTAGAAGGGAAACACTAAATGTAAAAAACCTTTGTGATGATTAGATATTCCTTCCACATTTTGTTTATTTCGTATTTGTTAAAACCTCATATAAGTGCATATCAAAAAAGAACTTGAAAAATACAATAGCGTCCTTCCTTCAATCTAGAAGAACCTAAAAAATGCGATATTCGTCCCGGGGTGAATCTTAAGATAGTATGGAGAGTTTTTCAAATATACTTTCAATTGTGGGCGTGTCACTTCTTGGAGGTTTTTACGTAGTTGTGAAAATTTTGCTTTTTTACTTACAAACCAATTTTTGGTGTATGTGTATTGAAGATTTTCTTGGTAGGCGGTTAACGTTCCTTGTTTAAAATTGCTCTCTGCAATGTAGACTTGTTGTCGTGTTCCAGCTTTCCAGCTTGATTTTTGTACCATCGTGACCCTGACGAAAAGGAGATGCCAATGACACTAAATCGTCTAAGAATGTCCATGATCAAGATTCTTCTCTTTTTGTCTTTGCTTATATTTTGTATTTGATGCGTAATTCCAACTTATGCAAAGGGAATGCAAAAGGGAATAAAGTAGTACAACCTCGCCTTTTAAGGTGGTGGGTATAACTAATATAAAGCTATACTAAAGTAAACTCCACTGAACTTAATAAGTTGCCTTTGTTTCTTTGATGTGTTTAATCCGTATGACGTTGTCCCGCATATCTTTGGGATGCTTGAGCTTTGAATTCTGTTCAGTTTTTATTTTTTTGCTTTATTTAAGTCGAAAGGTTTAATAAACGCAAGAATATTATGTGAACTTTACAGTAAATAAATTCAGACACATCCACACACATACACATACACACACTCTAATAAACACAAATAAACTCGAGAACATATACACAAACAGACTTACACAAGCACAAACATAAACGCACACGCACACACACACACACACACAAACACATAAACACATACACACCATATCACGACTATATTTAACAAAATTATATAAGGAAAATTATAAAAAGGACGAAAACCTAAACAAAAATATTCATATTGT
Source organism: Glossina pallidipes (assembly GCA_000688715.1). Lineage (NCBI taxonomy): Eukaryota > Metazoa > Arthropoda > Insecta > Diptera > Glossinidae > Glossina > Glossina pallidipes. Next base: position 1,645,018 of record KK499778.1, read on the forward strand.
CATTCATAATCATTATATACAATTGCTATTCTATTAAAATTAAAGCAGAACAACTAAAAAATTTATATTCGCTATGGTGCGAAATTTTCGGTACCCACAACCTAAGGTAAATACATTAAAAATTCCTGCTCTTTTTTTCCTCCCATTAATCTGTGCATGTCGAGATAGAGTCCATGAGGATAATGTTGGCATAGAATGTTTGTGTTGTTATGGTAAATCTGGTCAGGTTAATATTTGTTAAAGCTTGCTTGCTATTAAGTAACATTTTTTCACATTTCGACTGCATTATAAAGTTTCAACTATTGTGATAAATTTAGATCATGTACTTTAATTGATCTAGAAAATTGAATTCAAATTGTGTGGGCCAAGTTTCAGTTCCGCTGGCAAATTTTTTGCTAATTTAATAATTTGAACAACAGGCGGATGTGACTAAATCCTAAGTCCTAAGATCTTAGGCTAATCAAGATTGCATGTACTTCATGGATTACAGAATGACTATTTTGAATTACTATACGTCTACGCTGCGGGGTGTGGGTATAAGAAAGAAAGATATCATATATTCAGCTATTGTGACAGTAACTTTGTATTGCGATCTTAAAAAAAAGAAATGGCGTACAACATTATTAACAAAATCAACCACTTGAAAATTTATATAAATACAAATTAAATAAAAATCATAATAAAGCAAAAATATTAAAATAAAAAATAAAAAAACAAAGTTGTTTTACTTGCATTATACTTCGATAGTGTTTCGGCTACACCTGTCTTCTATTAATGGCAAGGCGGGTCCATTTTTGTAATTAAGAAAGAAATGGCTGCACTAAAGGTATTCGAGTATGAGGAAGCTAACATATGTGCTGTATGTCTCGGGCTCCATTTCGCCACTCTAAAAGAAGAAAAGAAAAAAACAAAAATTGTATATCAAATAGGTCATAGGTCATACGCGTGATGGCATAACAAACATTGCAGTGAATTTACGCCTTTTCCCCATTATAGCATACATCGGACAAGAACTGGATTGCTTGTTGCTGCGTCTAAGTAAGGTAGTTTCCGTTTGCACGAGCGAAAATGCTTGGAAGCATTGTCGAACCGTTCGGGTATATACAAGTGTAGCCTGTTTGTATTTGGGTTAATGCGGCTAGTGAGCGGTCTAATGCAGATAAGTGCGATGTTCTTTCAATTGAAGAGTTGTTCTACTCCTTAACTGAAATTTCTTACAATCGTAATACTTTAATGCTAAGCCTCGCAAGAAGCCAAATGACAACTTTTCAAATTTTTCAAGATCTATCTCAGTTTTATTTATTTTGCATTTATAATCTTGTGCAACATGATCTTAAATGTAATCAGGTGGGCATTTTGAGCACCACGTCGTCAGCCAACTAATAACATCGAAAATACAGATTCTGGAGAATAATGGTCCTTCCTTTCACAGACAGCTCTAAAATTAGAGATCTGTCCCGCGGGCAAATCTGACCGGACCAAGAACTATCCTTCGCGGCGTCAGCCTTGCTCGTAGAAACAAACCCAAAATGGTTACCGTCACGGCCATTTATCGATCAAAATCTCTTGAATTCGCCTTACTTATTGAGATAAGATTGAAATATATTCGGCACACGCGTGTTATATTGGCCTCTTGGGAAATGAGTAAAGTGATCCGGCTGTCTGATCATTAAGTTCAGACAGCGCAAGCAAAAGATGTGCTGCGAAAATATTACATCAAATCAAGAGGGTCGCCCTACAATAAGAACGCACCGATACACTCTCAAAGAACGTACACCTCCAAGTGGCCATCGTGTGGAAAATCTTACCACTAAACACAGGCCTTGTGAATGTCAAAACCTTTCCCCAATTCATAGATTTGTATTTGGAGCGATCAATCCTATAGATATCCTGAAAGTGCTGGGGGAGATTACCCTGAAGGGCGCAAGATAAATATTCATGAATAAATAAACATCTTTCGGGAAAAATAGAGCCATCTTTTTTTTTTTTTTTTTGAAGACACCTCGTATCTACCTGCGATGTATGTATTTATTTAGCCGGAGTCTTATTTTATTATTCATTTACATCTTTATACTTTTTTTTTCGATGGACCATACTTTGGATGCAGCGGTGAAAGGCTATCTGAAAGTGAGCTGGATAATGGAGATTCCTTTCATATGACATTACCGATGAATGTGTGTTTTCAGACACCAACAGGCAACAACGCGGACAATACAATATACGAAGAATTCGAAGGGGTGTAAAGATCGTTATTGAGTTCCGAGAATGGAAGTAATATGCATGATCAACCATTGAAACTTGTGGCTGATGGCACCGCTGGACAAGGAATGCAAAATGTCTCTACTTCTAGCAAAGAGACCCAATTCACAATATTCATCGAGCATTCAGGGGGACATAAATATAGCATATTCTTTGCTGATTGACGATCTTATAGTCCTTCTTTATGTGTATGAAAACTTGTACATTTTATTTCTGTGATGAAAGAAATGCGGTTTAACTTTTCTTTTTTTTGGAAGTGTGGCCGAAATAAATTTAACTAAATTAAGCGTTTCTTTCGGCTCGATAAAGAATATTAACGAAGCGGACAAATTTGCTTTCATTTAGCCCTAGATACGTTGTAAATGGATTTCTTGAGTTGGAAAAGGACAGGAATAGAGAATATATGTGTAGCAAAAGCGCCACAACTGACAACTTCTTGACAGCGTGTTATTAGTCTTAAGATTATTAAAGAAAAGCTACTTCCCTTAAAAGCATAGGAGCAAAGACAAGAGAATTTAAAAGGGAGCTAACAGCTGATACGTCCCAATTGTCGATAAAACTAAAATTAAATCGCACGAATGCGCCCTCAGCGTTTATAAATGCAGGCGGAATAGGAAAGTGTTATGAAAGCAAGATGGATGGAAGACCAGCGTTTTTGACGACTACTCTATCCTTTCGAACGAGAGCCATTAGAAAGACCCTTATCGAGCTTGATATGAGCAAAAGTCAACAACAACGAAAACAACAACAACAACAACAACAACAACAACAACAATTGTGGTGTTAAGCTTACCAGGCCGTTTCTCAATCTATGCAGTAAGCGCCATCAGATGGGTTTTTTTCAGGCCGAAGCAAAGCTGTCAAGTCGTCTAACAAGTGCTCAGCATAAAGAAGGATGAGCCCACAAATCCATGCAATGCAATTATCCTATAGTTGTAATCGGCTCGCGCCATCGCCAAACCATGGAAAACATGGTCATTTACAATTTTACGGGACATTTAGAATTTAGCCGATGTAAGTAATGATCGGCAATATGTATATTGCAAAAATCGATCTGTCGCTAACTTAATACCTGCTAAAATGAAGTGAAACTTAATAAACTTACAATTTTCATATGCTTTGCATCCACACATGGCGTGACGTACTTTATTACAAAGTGAAAATTTCATTGCATATTTTGGGACATTTGGGACATTTTTTTACATGAACATGTAACTTTTCATATACCTTACCTTGCTATAATGCTATGGCATTAAATCAGACTACTAGTATGAGATCTTATTTTTTCATTTATTATGATTTTATTTAAATTTCATACATATTGTGTACATATAGATGTATATGTTTGTGTTTTGTTGTTGTTTTTTTTTTTCTCTCTTGCTTTACTATTATATTATAATCATTTCATTCACAGATGAATTCATATTTGTTTTGCATATACGACAACTAATCGGAGAAACTGTTTTAAATAGGGCTTCAATTAGCAATTGATGATTATTGTGTTTCAGTTTACACTTCAAATGCTGTCTGCTTTTTACTTTCCTATACTTTTCTTTTAAGATAAATTTCGCTAGATTTTCTTTTGATATGATTTTAGGTCTTACGTTCATTTATAGAGCTCTTCGCCGTTCCAATTTTATATATATATATATATATATACATATATATATATGAATTCTTAATTATACAATAACGAGACTACAATTTACATATGCATTAAGAACCTAACAGATGTGTGTGTGTGTGTGTGTGTGTGTGTGTAAGAAAACATAACAAAGATTAATATAATACGATATATTCATTTAAATATTTGAATTATTAAATATAAAATAATTCATTTAATATAAAATTTTAGAGAGTAGCTTTCATTTCATTTCATTATTTTTTTTATAATTATTATTATTGTTATTATTATTATTACTATTATTTTTTGACTTTAATTTAAAAAGGGAAAAAGGATTTATTTAGTCAAGTTTATTAAACTCTCCTCTTATCCTTTTTGCTTTCATCTTACTATTAAGAAATTAAATTAGCAGAGAGTGTTACGAAAGTCTTGCTGAGAGAAGGGCGTATAGGGATTTAGTTATAGTTAAGGTAATAGGTAGGTCTGTATAAATATTCCCTCTATATATATAATATCATATAAGTTTTATAGCACAACCATATTAGTGTGTGTGTGTGTGTGTGTGTGTGTGTGTGTGTGTGTGTGTGTGTGTGTGTGTGTGTGTGTGTGTGTGTGTGTGTGTGTTTGGGTTTGTGTTTGTGTTTGTGCTTGTGTTTGTATAGACATTTGAAATATATTACACATTTCGCGTATCATTGCATTTATCCTTATTTATAAACTTGTCTCTCTTTTTCCTTTAATTAGACGTATCGTTACACTAAAACATCTTCACTTGCATGCATGAATTGTAATTGGATTATATGTATATATATATATATATATACGTGTTATATAAAGTAGTAATAAATTGTGTTTTAAAGATACTTAATGCGCTTACAAACACATTATATATTAAATCAAAACTTTTGAAGTTTTCCCTGCCTTTTACCTTTAGCTACACGGATTAGAGTTAAAAGTGGAAAATAAGTTAATATAACGTTTTATCTATACATGAGTTCACACAAGTGTGTCCTTTTAATAAAGTTTTCGTGTTCTTTTTTTGTTATTCATTTATTTATTTGTTTATTGATTTATTTATTTATTTTTTTTGATTGCATTTAATAAACACTTAAAAGATTTGTTGTAATAAAATAGATTTAAATTTTAGAATTTCATTACAGTCTAAAAATTATAATAGATGAACCTTTGATTTATATGATAACATACAGATAATTGCTGCGTAATCATAGTATTTGTAAAATATCATGCAAAACCATTTCGTGTAAATTCGTGTGAATTTGAAAATTAAAAATTTCCAAAATTATTGACATATTTTCAGTTCTTAATCACATTTTTAAAGCTGCGCTATAATATCTATACACATGTGCTCGAATACAAATATGGGCGTAAACTAAGTTTGTATTTCTGTTTATAAGTTTAACAAAGCAGATTTAGAAATGTCTGTCCTTCCAATCGCGTGCTAAACATTTGATTTCACTAATGTTTCCGGTTGAAATAAAAAAAAGTGCAATTAGTTCACCAATTAACTCACGTGGCAAGCGAAACTGTATAGTGTTGCGATACAGGGTATATTAAGTGTGTGCGGACGGTTGCAACATCCAGAAGGACAAGCGACAGACCCACTTTTTGTTACTACGATAAGTTTGTCTATTCGTTTGTACGCCTGTCCGTCTTATGTCAGTCCATGTATTCTTTTGTTCAACCTATATGTTGTAATTTTCGCGATATGTCCATGAAATTTGGCGCAGTGACACATTTTTTTCGATGCAACCACTTTTCCGGCCACTCCCCATATAACATCCTATTTTTTTAAATAAGTCATCATAACAAGAAACGTTCTAATATTTAGAATTTCTAGCCAAAGATCGCCTAGCCATACTATTTCGGCATTCTAAATTGGAGTGAAAACTGTGCATTGGATGGGCCAATTTTTTGAACTCGTTGCCGGAAACTGAATGTTTATATGGTGAAAAGTCCCTCATTTTCATTTAACGAAAATTCGTTCATAATAACTTAATAATAATTTAATAAAACTATTATTGTTGACCTTATCGAATTTGGACCATATAGGCCTATTTTTTGGATCCCAATTGTTATAAGGGTTCTAGTGAAACAGAAGGCTTTATATGCTAACAAAGTCTTTATGACAACCATTTGTCCTTACTAAACCAAGCATAGGAATTTGGATGACATAGGCGTATTTTTTCGACCGCATCATATATAGGGACTTTCACGAAAGCAAGCCCTTCTATGGCGACTAAACTTAATTTGTGGATTGTTATGATAATAATAAAATTTTTCACAAGTATATTAGGTTCGCTAAACTTGGTCCACGCTGACGTCTGACTATTCCCCCATATGAATGCTTTCATGAAAATTATGCATTTACATAAAAATGTGTGCGTTATCAATTAAGCAAAATGATGTTTAATGGTTAGCCTTGCTCCACTATATCATTCTTGCTTATCTTTTTGTATATAATAACAGTTGGCTGTTTGAACTGAGCGAAATTGAGACTGATTTAAATTAAAGTTACGTAAATTTCTTGAAGAACTAATTTGTACCGTCACGGTTAGTAAAAAACCTTTTAATTATTTTATTAGGCAGTCTAGTAATCATAGCTGTCGGAAGATAAAAAATTGTACTTTGATTACTTTTCTCAAAGCGTATTCGTCTTTAAAATCAATTCAAAAAAGATAATTTCTATTTTAAAATCTCAATACTTTTCAGATAACCTAATCGGTTTTTGACGATGTAATGTTGTCAGAGAAGCTTTTTTACTACCAGATCTGAATACGATCTCACAGCATTCGGTAGATAAACAATACGAATATGTTTCCAAATTTCGTAGTTTAATCATTCAACAGTTAGGAGTTCTATTGGATTATATATATCGGTGCTCGGTGGTGAGATGATACGCTTAGAAAACATTTCTCTGTTTATCCTCTCTTTGGAATTGGGACGCTCTTTATCATAGTAGAAAGCCCAAGCAAGCAGAATGCGTAGAACGCTTTTCGGATTCACTTGTTCGTGCTGAGGGAAAAGCCAAAATTGTCTTTTGCTGGATTAGCCGCACTTACGAAACAAATTCGATATCGCTAACCCCTGACGTTTCATAAAAAGTTGTGAGTATTGTTTTGTTTGCTTGTTTGCAATGTTTGTAATACATGTTTGTTGGTTTATTGGAAAGGTTTCTTGCTAAGCTGTGAATAAACAAACAAAAAATAAAGAGCAACTGAATCAAATATAATAAGTAACTTAACGACTAAGTCGTCTTTGCAACCGGCCTTGCAGCGCCCAACATCGGTTATAACACAAGACATATTAAGTTGGCGCGAATATACATGTAGCAGCTAGAAGAACTTACGAGTACCCTTTCGGATCACGCTGATAATTTTTTTTCTCTTTTCAAAAATGAAGCCTTTAAATGTCAACAAACTCTCATTTTTAGTAGCATACCCCAGATCAGTTGATGGTTTGGGCCCGCCCTCAGACAAGGGCTTCCATGAAAAGTACGAACAATTTTTGGTATTTTATTTATCACGAAAATAAGTGAAGACTTGCTTTAGGCGATGTTGTGTAAGATATTTAATGGTCGAACCTGTCCGACTGTGTAATGTTTTCACTTATTAAAATTTAGTTTGATCAAAATTAGTTTCTGTTTACATCCATAAGATGTAAGAGTCGAAAAACGCAAAGAGACACATAAGGCATGCAGTGTATAAAGATACGAAGTTTCATCCGTCACACGAAGAGAGCATACGATGGCGCGGACGATCATTACTCAGTTTTACACACAAATGCGCTTTATAAATGAATTAACCACTTTGTATATATTAAACAGAATTTAGATGAGTTTTTATCTATTTTTCCTTTGCCTTTGCGATGCTGCGCTACTGCGCCTTCTTTACGCCTATTTCATATTAAATTGCAATCATTTATGTTGTCATTTAATGCGAATGCGTTACACAGCAATTATCTGTAGAGCAACATTTGGTTGATTAGAGTTTGTGTGCGCTTTTATTTATTTCAATTATATCATTTCGCCTATAATTTTCCTGATTTCTTAATAATTTACTCCCGAGTACTTTAATGTTATTTTGTTTTTTGGGTTGTTATATGATATAAAGGAAAAAGTCCTACGATTTGTTTTTCCATAAAGCTTCTTAAGATATTATTTGATATTAGTTTTGAAACCAAATGTTGACTTCTCTCTTCCATATATTATCTTCCTAAAGTTAGATACTCGTACATATATATACATATATTTATATATATATATATATATATATATATATATGTATATATATGTATAATAGTTTAGTTGCAAAGTTCTCGCTGCTTTATTATGGTTATGATTGTAATCTCAAATTATCATATTTTAATATGCTAACAGCATATATATGTATATAGGTAATAAGTAAAACGAAATTTTATTAAATAACAATTTTTATATGTATTTTATATGCAATATAATTCACAACAAGTAACATATAATATATAAAAGAAATTTTCCATTTCTCTAACAAACCTCCCTTTTTATTATTAATATATTTAAAGAGTTTTGGGTTTATTTTTCGTGAATTTCCTCTTTTTTTTCATTTAAGATTGAAAGATTGTCAAGTTTATATATCTAAGTATGCAACTGTGTATGTGTTCGTGTGTGCGCGTATGTATACAGGTGTAAATTGTTTATTTTTAGAATGAAGGGAATTTTATGAAAAACTCAATATTCATCACTTGACCAAATCGTCTTAATTGTAACTCCATATGTACATTCTCTCAATCACTTTTACTTGAATTGCAAACAGGACTTTGCCGAGAAGAAGTACAAAATACATGTACATATATTCTTAATTAGTGTTCAATTAGATTCGGTTATCGGCCCGCCCGTTTGCCGTTTGGTATCACAAAGTACATGAACGCAAAGCCTATTCAGAGAAAACTAAAAATTGCTATATGAAAATGTTGCTGAGCAATTCACTTTTTGAGTTGATGGTACTCGAGGGCATGTGAGTGTTTGTTCGATATCGAATGTAAATTATCGAAAGGAAAATAAAGCAAAGCATGGTTATGAAACCACTCATATTTGACAAAATTGAAAATTTTGGAAAAAACAATAAAATCAAATAATTATTTTCGATGGCTTCATCCATCTGTTGGTATTATAAAATTTGAAAAGGGCTAAATGAGTTAACCAAAAAATTGATGGGAACGATAGAAAGCGAAAAAATATAGGATTACTAGACACTGAGTAAGCGCTTTGCAAATGCAAAGGACACTAAGTAAGCACTTTGGCAATCGGTTCGATTAACATACATAGTCAGGGGAGAGCGACTACAATTCAGCTTAAAAAAGACAACAACTACAACTGCAGACTACAATTCTGCGATGTTAACACCCAAGCCAATTCTCATCATAAAGCGAAGGTCGTTGGAAATATCGGACGAAAAACATAAAATGGATGAGGAAAAAATCAAACGCACAGAGGGAGGGAGATACACCATGAATATAAATGTTATAAAACTGAAATTAGCTATTAATAAGAAAGGACTTGTCAATTTAAATAAACAATTTATTAAAGCTTACTTAGTCTGATTTCTAATTCTTTCATCCATTTCTTTCCCAAATTTTATATTTGACTTGAATATTTATTTATTTTTCTCCCACTTCTTTAGACTCTTTTGTTAGATACACACCACCATAAATATTCCCTTCCACATATGATGATCGAGATTCCAAATTCAATACGAAAGTCATCGAGTACCATCAACCCAAAATTCGATTGCATCGTTTTTATACTCATCACCCAAAGATGAAGTGTATCTTCACAAACCCACAAAATATATATATATTCTTAATAAACACACTTCTTACATTCTGAATTGGTTTACGTATGTCCGTCTGTCCGTTACATAAATTACAATGTATACGCCATATATATTTCCACTTTTATTCTCAAAATAGAAAAAAACAGCCGCGCCCACTTAACATTATAGAATATGAAATTGTAGTTCTTTTCCTCTTTCTTTAGGATCACGATGATAGGCAAATTGTATTCGGTCACGATCGAATATAATTTTTTTACTTGTTTTTCCTACCATACTGCAACTCGATAACGAGAAGCATAAATCGGCCCCTGATCTTAGCACATTGGCTTAGTCGCGACTTTTAAAATATCAATGCAAGCATAAGCATAAATTAATTTAGAAAAGTGTTTTGAAATTAATACGATTATGTATTTCAGGGCTGCCTAAAAGGTGAATGCAGAAATGATTCAGTTCAACGCTCAGTTAACTGAGATATCTTCAACTAATGAAATCGATATTTCGATTTATATACATAGCCATCATATAGCGAAGATATGTCCTTTTTCCCGATCAATCCTTATACGGTCTTTTATGCAAACCCATATGGAAGATTATTGAAACGGTACATATGCGCGTGGGGGACTGTGTATGTGTGTGTTTGGCTGTATCTGTAATAAGAAGAATTAGTTGAATTTCTGTTTTGACTTGCATTTAATTTAGATCACTAAAGGCGAGTTCTACTTTACATGTATTTAGTGTAAAATATTTTTTCAATTGCATAGAGAGCGTTATTTTCATTTTCATTTTACTTTTCTTTTTTTTTGCAACACTTTGTAAAGTGTTCAAATTTTACGTTAGGGTAATAAAGGCGAAAATTTTTGTTTATCTGCAAAAGCAACATTTGTCGAATATGTTTTTATTACAAAATATTATTCTACGTTTTGCTATGTTTTAATACCCGTCCATTTGACTTTAGAGCAAATTGAGAGACTATTGTATGTAATGTGGTTGCTAAATACTGTTTACTAAACAGTAAACATTCGTCCCGAACTGATTATTGCGATCGCAAGAAATTTGAAAGCTCTTAGAGAATACTTATGGATCGTCAACCTTAACCGTCTTTTCAAAGTAAGTGCAAGAAGTCATTCAGCTCCTTTTATTAATAGCTATTACAGACAAGAAAGCAAAGATATTTAAAGCTTGCGTTATCAGTGAAGTAAGCGCTTCAACATATCAGTGCTCGCGCCGGGAAAACTACAGACATATATAATATAAGCACCTCTGGCATACAAAAATAAATGTAAATATTAAGTTACCTGCCATCTATTTCCTAATTGAAAAGTATATAAATAAGTTTCGGGTCTGTTTTCGATTTGTGGATTTGCATTTCATGCTCTCTTTCAAACTGTTTGATGATTTGCATCATACTCAAAGGTGCTTAAAAGGCTTTACGGTTCGGCCTTATTTTTACAATAAACCCATACACAGAAGGAATGCCTATGGAGAAACGTTTACCAACTTATCAGGAATATATATATGCAAATAATGGGTTTCTTATGACTATCATTGCATGCTGAGTGATAGACTTTTCCTAAGCCCATCACTGAAGGATGAGGGGTATATATATTTTATTGATACGGTTGCAACGCCTAGAAGGAAGCATCTGAGCATGTGATCCACATCAAATTCTGAAACGATTTCAAAATTTCCCTATGTCCGTCTGTGCCACTGTGTAATGTCATTTTTCTGATCGCAAAGATGAAGCCACCGATTTCAAATTTGCCAGAAATATTGGAAGCTTTTACACACATGCTTGTAATGAAAATGATTCAAATCGATTGAAAGACACGCCAAACTGTCCTGCGTAAACTGAGAACATCTCTGTACGATGCTGTAGAATATGTACAAAAGTGGGGAACAGCGACCACGTCTATCCAATACTACAGTGTATTAAAATTTAATTTTTTTTTTTGAATATCTTTGCAAGTCGCAAAAGCATGCTTCAAAGTCTTAATAAAGCATATAAAACCTTAGCCAATTTTAAATTTGGAATGCGGCTAAGCAATCTCCATCTGTTCGTCTACCCGACTAAGAGCTAATAAAGTCAACTCAGGGATCATTCAGAGATATAAAACACTAAATGGGCAGACAATTTAAAAAGTTATATGAATTCGCCTGTAGTAAGGAAGAAAGTTATATTCAGTTGTAGCTGAATTTCCTGTGCCTGCCAACTTTGACAATTTTTCCCATTGTTGCACAGTCACTTTAATCCAATATGTAGGTTATACGCGAAAATGTATGTCCTTGCATATGATGCAGTGTAAGTTTAATAAGTAAAAACCCATTTGGTTTTTCTATTGAGAAGAGCGCTGTTCTCAGCTTATTTGTGAAACCGCTATTCTCACTTTTGCAATCAAAAGAAAGAATCTACACAGACTTACGGACGGACATGTTTGAAAAGATTCAGAGTTTATATATATATGTTTGTAGGTATGCTTTATTGAGCACATATATATATGGATGCTTTATAAAGGAGAGAAACTTTTCTTTATTTTAGAGAAATTTGGAAAGGTGTGTGATGGGCTTCTGCTCACTCTTTTTTCCGATCGCTATTAGAATTCTCAGAGTCCCAAAATTTAATAGAGGAAAATAAAATCGTTGTACATAATATTTGCACAAATCAATTTGAAAGACGAGCATGGAACGCAATAGATAATAGGTCAAGAAACTTGATATGATTTCATCCCAAGTCTGCTAGAATTTATTAGAATAAGGAAAGGGAAAGAATTTGTTCCGGTCAGCTGGCACGTGCTCATAGTTCACGAAATTCGCCTGAAATATGGGTTCAGAAGAGTAGTTCACAGACGATTCGAATTCTCTTAATTGTTTATAGATTTAAGTAATATATGAATGAATGAATTCTCATAAATAATTTTAGAAATGGAAATTTCATCTGTTAGGTGAAAGGAAGCATCCTAGCATTCGATATTCAATCTAATCTGCTTAATATTCTGCTAGTTGTGGGTATTTAATATTCTGCTTAGTCCAAATTTAATTTTTTTCCTTAATACTTCAAAGAATTTTCTTACTTTTGTAATTTATTGTATTTTTTTGGTGTTTTTGTCAATATATTTGTGTTACGATGTATAAAATATTTCATTCATACGATATATGAATAAATGTTTCAAAGCTGGAATAATAGGAATAGGTAAGGAAACGTACCTAAACTCAAACCAGCTGCAATGCGAGTGACACGTCTGATAAAATTCACATTTATGAGATCGATTTAATGTTGCATAATACTTCAGAAATATTCATTCTCGACATCTTTTAGAGATGAAACGAGGCGTTCGTGTTTGGAAGTGACGATAGCTTTTCAGGCTTGAATAGAAAGAACTCCGTGTTCGTTTTAATTTTAAGAGAATTTTCCATTTGTTTTTCTTTTTATCTATGCAAATGTTTTTGTGTTGTCTTTTGCGAGCAGTTAAATTTTTCTTAAGCCTAAGATGAAAACCTTTCATTTAATTTTGCAAAAAGTCCTCCTATCTCAACATGTATCGCAGCAAACTTTCATTCTTTTTATCATTCTTCACATTTTCATATCTTCCTCGTTATAGAACGATTGACTAAACGTAGCAGATCATTGCGTAACGGAACATTGCTTTTAAAATTAGAAAAAGATCACATATTGCTTTGACGTCCGCATGGGGATAGTTTGTTGCCTCTAAAGAAAAACAACAAATTTTCCTTTTAGAAATGCGCGGCATTTTTCGCAATGAATGGGAAATGTCCTGTTCGTCTAATTTGTACCTACCTTTAGACTGCGAAAATGATTTTTCACCACGATCCTGTCTATGTCTGGAAAATGTGTTAACATTTTTAGTGAATCACTTTCTACTAATCTGTGATGCTTGCTCTACTTTTTGGTTAAAAACGATTTTTCTCTACACGCAACGAAATTATTCGCGACTTACGTACAGAGAGTGTTGATCAGAGTCTGGAGTCAGAAATCGTGACTGCCATTAACACTAGTACTAACCAAGTTGTACATATTTCTATCCAAGGGAATGGTTTTGACTCACTTTGGCTCACTTTTTTTTGCAAAATCCCTACACTCGCAAATAATTAAGATAGGAAGCCTGAAAAATGAATGTAGTGTGCTTATGAATACGTTTGCAGAAAGGAACTTTGAAAAAAATCTTTCAATTTTTTTTTTCGTTTTTATCGATAAAATTAAATCCGTAGAGATATTTTCGAAAAAATGTAATCTAGACATTCGCCAGCACTTAGAAGACTGCTGCTGAACAACGCATTCGCAGTCCCGCTTTGGCAGAAATGGATACATATCATCAGTATGTAAAAATTCAATTTCATGTAAGTAAATCATCAAAATTTTCTGGAACATTGCGAGTGTTGTTTTCGCATTATTTCATTTATTTGGGGAATCGAAGTAAATAAAATTGCGTTACACGCCAGTTGTAGAGTGTTAGCGTGACAAAGAAAATTAACGCTCATATAACTAAAAGGCTTAGATTTGATTTGTCCATTTTGTATCATTTGTAATAATTATTGATGCGAAGGAGTTTTCGCCTCCTCCACGCTTCTAGTAGTAACGTATTTATGGTAAGCTCATCTACGCCACACTTGAATGCATTACGTATTTTATGTAAACATTATATAAATTGTTATTATGAAACCTAGAGGTAATAGTATGATCTTAAGAAATCGAATACATTAAGAGAAGAAATGATTAATAATCGCGCAAAATGAATGCTAAAATGTCGTTTCCCATGATAAATGATTTAATATTTAAAATTAATTTCATATATTCTATAAAATTAATAATGGTCCTGCTTAAGTTAACTGGATGAGCCTTTAATAAATTATTGTGTCTGCTTGGTGTACGTGTTGTGTTGATGCCGAAATCGTTGTTGTTCTTGTTGCCGGAAATTTGCTTTGGAAGCGTAATCGGTCAAGGAGAGTTATCGGAATCGGAACCACCATATGAATGCATAGGAAACAGCGGATACCAGCCACCAATGTGTTGAGCGATATTCACCTTGTCCAAGTTGACCTCAGTGCCGCCTAAACCCTGATTGTGCTCAAAGCCTACACAACGTTGCCAGAGCATAATGACTATGTTGCGGCCAAACACATCGGAGCTCTAAAATTTTAATTGCATTACTTAGATTTAATCGGTATACCTGAGATATATATATACATATATGTGTGTATTTATGAATACATATGCAAGCGTATAATGTACGGTTTATCTTCACAATTAATTACAAATTATTCACAGATATTTTCGTAACTTCGCTTTGCTATTACAAGGAAACCAACAAGGGCTAAGTGACAAAAAATGCATTCTATGTATGTGCAAAGAATTCAAATGAAAATAACTTTCAATGCATTCCATACATACCTGGTATTTAATGGTTTGTTTGTAAATAGGCTCTGCTGCATGGCGAATCACACGCGTTTTCTTTTTGTGACGTAGGCGATCGCCATCCTTTATGTAACATTTCACATATGTATCTGGTGGTGTTTCACAATCGACAGCCACAATATTTCGAGCGCAGACAACCTGCATTTAATATGTAAAAAAGTTATATTTTTCTTCACCCTTTACCTTTTTTACCGATTACCCCGCATTTGTATGTAAAAATTGTGTGTCATTTGAAAGGTTGGGACCACTGTTACACTGTTCATTAAGATGACTGTTGGGAAAACTTTTGATCAAAAATGTGGATCATTATTTGCTACAAGTTGTAGGTGAAGGCCTGACGTCGATTTTTCTGGTGCATTGAATTTGAAGGATCAACTATGTTGATTACAGGAGGTCACTTGTGTATGTTAATTCCCATAGCCGCGAGTGTTCCAACAATAAAGAAGGGATGGACGTAAGGACGGACGGATAGAAGCGTAGAACGCCAGCCCGCATAAAAGCAAGCTCACCAAGTCCAAAATAGACCAGTTGTGCTAGTACTGTCTTGACGGTGTAACGGCAAACCCTTGCTAAGGAGAGGTCACATCCCATACTTTATTACACCCATCATCGACTAATGGGGGATATATTCAGATTGTTAAAACGTTTGCAACGCCCAGGAAGCAGCATCAGAGACGCCACAAAGTATATATAGTCTTGATCGGCATCAAATTCTGTATCGATGTACGCGCCTCGGTCTGTCCGTCTGCAAGGTACCGACTTCAAATGTTGCAGAAACACTGGAAGCTCTTGCACGCGGGCTTGTATTGAAATTGGAGCACACGCCTACAGTCCTTCGTAAGCTGAGAATACCTCTGTTTTTTAAAAGGTATAAAAAATGGTTTTTTGGCTCATTACTCATAAACTACAGCAACTAAATCAACAAAAATTGGAACGTATATTCTGTGGGCGATGGTGTAGTACGTGTACAATAGTGGGAAACATCGACCACGCCTGTTCAATGTTATACTGTATCAAAATTTAATTTTTTTGTCAATACCTTTATAATGCACATAAACAAGCCTCAAAATCCCCAAAAAGCATACGAATTTTTGGCCAGTGTCAAATTTAGAATACTCCCTAACATGTCCGTCTGTTGGTCTATCCATCTGTCCGTCTGCGCAACTATATCGTATCTGCGGTTCGAAAATAG
This sequence comes from Glossina pallidipes, assembly GCA_000688715.1. NCBI lineage: Eukaryota > Metazoa > Arthropoda > Insecta > Diptera > Glossinidae > Glossina > Glossina pallidipes. Next base: position 1,661,352 of record KK499778.1, read on the forward strand.
CCCAAACAAGTCAAAGAACACACCTACTCCGCCCACACCTTTATATTTCTCATTCTTTTCAATCTGTTGAATGCATCGGTCGCGACCAAATATGATTTTCTTGGCCAAGAATGTACGCCTTATGAGACATTAAGTAAATAATGCTGGGTTTTGCAAAAGAACGGCCATGCGCAGTACATTGAATTTTTGTAGTTTCTTGGCTTAAGACAAGAATAGTTTATAATAGACTGTGACAATATATATATGCATATGTATATAAAGACGTTTGTACCTAAACTTATACGATATTTAGTGATTTTTAAAGCAAGAATCTTCTGACATTTCTAAGTTTTAAGTAAATTTTTTAATCGAATTCAGCAGATGTTTGGTCAAACTTGCTCTTCTTCCTCTGGAGGTAGTTTGTAAGACATGTTTTTCGTAACACATGCACGCACAGACAGACGTAGAGAAAAAACATAATTTACGATGATCATGAATGTCTTAAACTTACTCAATGAAAAGGAACACTTTTATTTTGAGCGAGAAGAAAATAAAAAAGTCATTAGTTAAAAACATATTTAAGGGTCTGCTGCCTAGGCCAGTGGATAGGTCGGCGCTCGCGCACTCAAGTCTCAGTGCGCTTTGACAATACTTCGTCGCAACTTAGATTGCTTAACCAATAAAGGCACTACCGACTATAATATTTTTACGCGACCGGGCATACACACGCTAGGCTGCGGTCACTCCGTATCTCTCTCTCCGTCCCCACTTGTTTCTGCCCATTATACCTATTATACGTATAGGGCACATCCTCTAAGTGATAGGTTACATTTAACAAAAAAAGAAATTTTTTTTTCTCAGTTTATTTCAGTTTACGTTTATGAAAGAAAGGGTATATATGGATACATACATATGCATAAATGCACACATATATATTTACCTCGACTTCCACCGTGCCCTTGATTTTAACGAAACCCATTTTAAGTTCGCCATGACGTGCACTTGTTAGACGATAACCTTTGGGATGTATTTGGCCTGGACCCAATTGTAAGCCGTAATCAGTTGACATACCAGTGATTATATTTGATGTTGCCGATAAGCTGCCACTTGAATCTGATAGAGAACTCAAATTTTTTGCGCTAGCATGATATATTGGTTTGCGAGTTGCATTTGGACTCTCAGTTGTTGCACTTAAATTCATCACGCTGTTCTTGCGGATTGGATTAGGGGAGTCATGCGTAATAGTGGCCGTTCTTGCCCCTACATAAATACTGGGTTTCCTCTGACGCGATCCTGGACTTTCGGTAGGGTTTAATATGAATACACTGTCTTTACGCGGCTGATTTTCATTGGTCCCCAAGTTAAATATACTGCCCTTGCGCATGTTATGCGGGATATCCGGCTGTTGTAAACCGCGATAGTATTGCCGCTCCTGTACTCCATGAGAAACATTTGTAGCCGACGATGCCTGCTTTAACATAGACAGAGCTTGTTTAACCGTTTGAGGTGGCAAATTGGTACCACTTCCTCTCCACTTTGGTGCGAAGCGTTTTTCTTCATCATCTGATGGGGGACTTGTTGCGTTATTGCCTAAGCCTACGGGTAATTGTTTTTGTGCCAAATCGAATATTGAATTTTTGCGACTGCTTGGATTGCTAGGTATGCCAATACGACTGTTACCTAGTTGTTTTTGCATTAAAAAAAAAAGTTGAAAATCAAACAAATAAATAATTAAATTTTCAAAGTCAGTGCAATTTGTTAAAAGAAGGAGTAAAACTTACAAATTTCAAACAAATTGGTGAAGAAATTTTAACGTTTTTCAAGACAATAACAAAATATGAACGACAAGAAATATATTATACAGCAAATATACATTAACGAAATTATTTAAGGCCATGACAAGTGAAGGCAATATTAAAGCAAGAGACTTTAAAGCCATCTATTTCACTTACCCAATTAATTAACTTATTGTTAACACAAATGTTCTGCACGTACATACGTCTTCTTTTCAGAAATAACAATTACCTTTTGTACATCGTAATATTTAAAATACTCATGGGAAAAAACACGAAATTATTAATCAACAACGTTTCATATATGTGTTTATGCTACCCGTGGCATTTTGCAGATGATCTCAGTTCAATTAGTCGGTTACAACAACTACAAATTGATCGGGTTTTATCTCTGTTGCCGGCTTTCAGAAATCACTTGAATTTGATTTTCTGCTCCCTCGTCTCTGCTCCTTCGTATCATATAGTACTCTAAACTGGATATTATGAGCACTTCCCACATGCATGTATGTAAACTAACTTGGCGGTTAACTAAAGATAGAAAGCAGTCTACGGTAAAATGCTTTTAATTAAAGTAAAAACTAATGTGAAAACATTTGCATTCCGTAACTTCGTATATACTAGAATAACACACACACACACGTCTATGTTTATGGAAAGAAGTAACTTTACATCGCAGTGAGGCACAATCTGGTGTCTTTCTCATAAGGACGCCATAAAGTGAATTTTGAAACAGCGTTCGAGCTACGATGTCATTTATAATAACAATATGTTCACCAATGGTTCAACTTGAGCTTTTCCTTTTGCAATATTGTTTTAATCATGTGAAATATTTGTTTTTCCTTTGCCCTTTGCTTCGTGTTCCTCTGTGTCTAGTTGGTACGAGAATATTGCGAAGAATCTAAACGAGTTTAACCGTTCATTTAACATACCATGAGCGAAAATTAGATTTGATAAAAAAATAGGGATAACTGGCAGAGAGTATTGTATCGTTTCATGTCTCTTGAAGCAACAAACGAAAACCAGTCATCATATGTCACTATGAAAATGTCTCGGCTCGTCTTTATTAAAAAAATATTTTGCATTGCTTTTGAGGCTCACTTGAGATTTGAACTTAAATATTTTGATTATTTCACATTGCGTTTCCAAAAAGGTTTTCTTTTACTTTACTTACATCAACAATCAACATTAGAAAAGGAGATGTTTGTGAATTTGCAGCTACGAATCCGGCATCCTATGTGGAAATGACCCAATCGTATCGAAAATCGATATAGAGATACGTTGATGAAATGTGCAGACCATTTCAGAACCGTAGTCACAATATCACGTTTGCCAATTTCGTTACGAGTCACGGACTGGGTCACAGTTTACGCACAAGTGTAATATCTGTGTAAAGCCGGGTCGTAAAAATAAATCTATTGCCATCACATTTGCTGAAAACACCAAAATCGATCAAAAGACACGCCTACAGTGCGGCATAAACCGCGATCATCACGCCTCTCTAGGTTTTTGAACATTACTTATCCTTACTTATGGTCATCACATTACTTACTTAATTGCAATCGGCTCATGATAAACATTTCCACGTACACGTGTGGAAATTAAATTATTTTACTGTTGTGCTATTCTCGTTTAAGCTAATGGTGGGGGATATAAAAAACTCCGTCACAGACGCACATAATTTTATTACATGCGCTATTTTGAAAGGTCGTTTTATTTTTATGTAATTCGTAATCAAGCGATATGTATACTGTTTTGTGTTTGCTTGAACTTTGTTTGAATAAATAAATGAGTTTAAATTATAAACAACTTCGTCGCTAAGATACGGGATTCCTTTCTGATTATGAACATCATTTCAAACTAATCGGTGGCACATGCACCGAACACTCGACAAAGCTTGTCATATGTACAACCAGGATCAATAAATACACTTTTTCTCATACTTCGAATGTAATTTGAATTATGTACATAGTGGATTCGGGGTTCGGAGTGTGCGAATCTACGCAATATAATAGGTGCTTGAATGTATTTTGATCATCTTTTTACTTCACGAACGCATTTGTTGAGAAGAATTGGTACTACATACATTAATCAAAATATTTTCCTTGATGTTCTACAAATGTTTCCCATCTTCCTTGCAATATGTCGATACCGTGTCGTAAGAACGATATTGCTTTGGCAGCGATCCAATTATGGACCCATTTTCGCATTTCTTCAACATTTCGAAACCGCATGTCCATCAGGCCATGCTGCATCAATCTGAACAAACAGTAATCAGAAGACTCTGTGTCTCGTGTGTACGCTGGGTGGGACAGACCTTCGCATTCGAGCTGTAAATGTGTATGCTTGACAACTCTTGCAACGTGTGGCCGAGCGTTAGCAAGCAAGAGTATGACTTTGCGTCTCTTAGCTGCTATTGCTGGTCTTTTTTGCAACAATACAGCATCGATAGACATCCGCAGTAACAGTTTTATTCGGTTTTAGCAGCTCGGGATGGACTAAATTTTGCTGATCGTATCACATGCACAGCAAAACATGGTTGCCACGAATATTCCGCTTCGGTGTCGATGTAGATGGCTCTTCTGCATTAACTCATGCCTTTTTGAGTTTAGGATTATCGTAGAGAATCCATTTTCCATCGCCAGACACAGTACGCCTTAGACAGTCCTTCCAGCAACTTTAGTCAATTCGCATGGTAGTCATTTTCACTCCGTTTGAATTTTTCGCAAGCAATTTTCACTATGTGCCACATGTTTGTCTATTTGCGGGAACATATGGAAGGAACATATGGAAGAGTCGAGGAAGGCACAAGCTTCGGTTTCGTAAGAATAGCCGATGGACATGGCCTTCCTTTCGAGTATTTGCATGTGTCATGTTAGGCAAAGTTAATAAAAGTAAGGCAAAGTTTTCCGATATGTATTTCTGGATGTCACAAGTCATAGAGGAAATTTAGTATACTTTCATTCTTCGTTTTGCTCGGTTAACGGATTGATGCTCATTTTAAAACCAGTGAGGTGCTGCCAAAAACACACCTCTTTTTTTTTTACTTTATAAACCTAAGAATATAGGACTGCTATAGACGTCGTGGGCATCTACAAGCACACGCAATGAACGTCTGTAGACGTCATTTACGTTGACGGCTTAAACGAAAATAATAAATTCAATTGTAACAATGCGACAAACAGAAAAAAAAACAAAGAAACACAACATCAGTTAACAGTAAGCGAACATATTTAACGATATTCTTACGTTTTTCAACAACATTGGGTTAAAGGGAAAAGCAACTGGCAAGCAAAGGAACAAAATGAAGCGAGACAGCAAGCAGGCAATCTTACCATGAAACATTCTTTTCATTACTTTTGCATACAGTTTAATAATTGCTTGTGAGTTTGTTTAGACTATTAATTATTTAATACGATCCATGGTTCTATTATTGAAGTTGTATGTGATTTATAGAAGTTTGTTTTTCGCATTACATGGCAGGAGGCTAGTGAATTTTCGATTTTCTTTTATATTCTTTTACAGAGAGAGAAGATGCAACATAAATGGAATTTTGTTTTGTTGAATTTGTTCATAGAGAATAATCTTTCTTCGCTACAATTCGATGTAAGAATGTTCGGTGATGGTGGTGTTCGTGATGATGGTCGTGTTGGTGGTTGTATACGCAATTGTGTTTAAATATTAAAAAGTGCATAAATTCAATAGTATTGTATTTGTGGTAGTGGATATCGTTGGTTAGCAGGCCGTGTGTAGGAATTGTCAAGACTTTGATAATTTGACACCAACATCGATGCTAATTGGAGGAGAAATAAAATGTAATTAAAATTAAGTAAGCAAAATTAGAAAGAGATAAAAAAAAACAAATAACAAAAGGTAGCCAGAGATAACAAGAAGGAAAGAAAGAAAGAAAGCCAGCGATAAAGGAAGAGAAAGAGAGAGAAAGAACGAGAGAGAGAGAGAGAGAGAGAGAGAGAGAGAGAAATGCGGTCGAAGTTAGAATATTAAGTTCAATACAAAGAGAGAAAACATTCAATTTTATATTTTGCAGTAGCCATAAAGTGAGTTGCAGCGGTTTTCAGTCAAGCTACAAAATGCATTTGTTTTGAAAGCCTCTTTCGGAGACGGTTTACAATGATACAATATTGTGCAAAAGCTTTATAGCGTTCCTTGCTGACTTGAAGAGTAGCAAACAAAAGATATCCGCACTTACGTCTGGAGCCCATGCGTGAAATAGTTGTCTCCGTTCCCAAACTCATCGTACGACCCAACTCGCCTCTAACTGCTTTTAGAGATTTTAAAATTTCATCGGGATCTTTGCGAGCTACCGAAGAACGACGACGGCCCACTAAGTAAGTGGAGGATGGTGGAATCATATCCTCTTCACGATTTTTTTCGGCATCTTGGAACGATGAACGTCTAGAACCAGGTAGCGAACGTGAGAAATCTTTGCTTAGTTGATAGACTTCAATTTCCATGGTTTCTGATTGAGATGAGCCACGTCGTGAACCCGCGATCCAGGCATGATCTGGATGCAGCAGAGACGCGCTCTCACCAATCGAGCCTACATCGTCCGATATGGATCGCTGTATATTGTAGTCCCGCCTTAGCAAACGTGAAACATCGCCTCCGGGACAGCCAGCGGCTAATGAGCCACGTGGTGATACACTGGGGGACTTGGACATGCTGATGCCACGCAGGCCTTTTGGGTCTTCTAATCGGCACCATAATGCTCGATCATCAAGAAAGGCCTGTTGTAATTCAATATTGCATTCACCCAGAAATATTGATTCTGTGTGAGGTACTAAATCCCACAGCTGCACATCTATATAGCGATCCATGAGGCTATCGGCTTTCACGTGAGCGAATGTCAGAGTTGCATTCCAAATCGGATTTTGTGTAGGTGGACTGACTTCAGTTTGTTGTACCGAACCGTCGCCGCTACGTTAATAAACGAAATAATCGAATGAATAAATGTTAAAAAATAAAAACAAATAAAAAATTTACATAATAATAATAATAATAATAAATAAATAATAATATTTTCTTATTGACTAAATAATATTTTTCTTCAAAATTTACCATTTGGGCAAAATGCGTACTTTAGCATAGGCTTCTGGCAAATTGCCGTGACCGTAAGCCTCGTCACGTAATGCCAAATCGTCGGCTGCCATCAGAGAGACCACCAACTCACAACGTTCTGCGTGATACCAAACTTGTATTTGTACACGCCCACTTACTTGTTTTTCGCGAGCAATTTGTTCCTACATTTAAGCCGCCATCGCAACCATTTGCGGTACAATGTTTTTGAGGTACATGCATATTATAAATAGAATGGGAATGGCATTTTAGTAAATGGTAATATTAACAAAATTATTATTTCACATCTATGCACATAACGTACATGTCAGCCATCTTATTTGAAATGATCATAAAGTGTGATATTAGAGTGTCAGCCTTAAATGAAGACTGCACTACGTACGCTTTACGACATGTGATTCAGTCTGAATGATTTGAAACGGATTTCAAACTTTCAAATTTCACATACAAGTGCTTGCGTAGTAACCCTTTAACATTTCGATTTTGAAAAACAAGAATTTAATTTAATCAAGCGAATCCGCGGTAAAGTCGAGTTGTGGCAAATGTTTTGCGTGCGCTTATTAAAAAGGATTACTGTGCATTACTTTACCGTTATTACATAATGTTAAAGGATTATCTTATATGAATATATATATAAAAAAAGGAAGGTTTTCGACTTTTTTTTTTCGTTTCGTTTTTGTTTTTGTTTGCTTTTTTGTATTATTCTAAAAGTTTACTTTTACTTTTTTTTTTTTCTTTTTTTTTATTATTTAATACCATGTATGCTCGCTCGTTCGACTTGCTGGGCATCACATGTATTGTTTCATGTGCTAGTAAATGTGATAATGTTTTTTGTGTGAAAATAATAATGAATAATACGAAGAAAGAAAAAGAAAAAAAAAAAAAAAAANAAAAAAAAAAAAAAAAAGAAAAAGTAAATAAATAAAAAATAAATATAACAATGGCAACGCAATATATAAATATCATATATATGTATAGGTGAATATATTGCAAAAAAATGAATTAAAACTTTAGTTGAAAAAAGTTTAATTGAATCGGTAAATTGTCATCATGCACTAATTTAAATTTCTACATTACTCGCATAATTACATATCTTTGAATATTTTATTACACACAAAGCGATTGCAGTCTTAATGAAATTACGTTAAAATACAATCCAGTAAAGGTAATGAAAGTAATGAATTTTATTTGTTTTTGCTTTTTCGATACAAAATGACGAGCGCTACGTATTTTTTTCGTAAAACATAAACGTTAACACACTACACACAATGCACATCATCGTCTTAAATGCAGGCAAGAAAAATATTATGAATGTTACTGATATGTAAATAAATTTTCCACTTGACTTCATTACGTCCGATTATGTGAAACGTCTCCCGCTTGCTCTTTATCCCTGCCCTTCCTTTTTCATACATTACGAACAGAAAATTTCATATTTACACATTATACAAAAGGAGACGTCACAATAATCAAACCTAACATAATTAAGCAATCAAACGACAATTGGGGCCGGAATTAAATTGAACAAGTAAAAATGCTATAATCAGGCGAGGCCAGGAAGTTGCACTACTTGTGACAAAAAACGAGAGTTGTACTTCCATAGAGGGCCGAAAGCATAATCTCAATGTAGTAAAATTAATCTTCATGTTCATTGACTTTGTTGCCATATTAAGGCTTATATGGGATGCGATCCCAAAAATGTTATTAAAAGATAAACTTTCAGTCCACATTTAGTACAGTTAATTTTTCTATGTCAACTTGCTAAGACGAATCAATGTTCATCACAATACATTAAAAAAATAGCATGTCCGTCTGCCTGTCCGCTGCTGTAAACATTTTTCTGGCCGCAATAATGAAGCTGTCGATTCCAAATTTGGCAGAAAGATTGAAAGTCCTTGCACACAGGTTGATAGTGAAAATGGAATAAATCGGTCGAAGAACACGCCCACAGCACCACATAAACTGAGAGCACCTCTGTTATTTAAAAGGAACGAAAAATTGGTTTGCAAATAAAGAAATTGCAAATAAATATACAAAAATGTGATCGGATATTCTATGGGCGATGCTTCTGTGCACAGAAATGGAAAAAATTGACCGCGCCTACCCAATATTATCGTGTACAAAAATTTAATTCTTTTTGCAATATCTTTATAACGCGTAGAAACAAACTTCAAAAGCCCCATAAAGTATACAAATTCTTAGCCAGTTTCAAATTTGGAATGCACCTAAACATGTCCGCCTATTCGTCTGTCCATCTGTCTGTTTGCGCAACTTTGTAGTCTGTGTGGTGTACATTCTCCCGTTGGCGAAAATGAAGATATTGCCTCTAAAAATTCGCGAAAGAATTTGAAATTGACCTAAACTTTTCAAAGGACACGACTATAACGCCCACATGCTTATACGACAAAAACTCTTGTTATGAAAATAGAAGAAATCAGCTGCTCCTTCTCCCTATTACAGAACAAGAAAATGTTGTTCTTTTACTTCTTTTGTCTTTTTTTGGGCTAAACGGTGATGGGTGTAAAAGATTCGGCTGCGACCGGATATAATTTTCTTACTTATTGTTATACAAAAATTTACTTTCCGTGGTTAGGAGACAAAAAAAGGCTTGATTTTTATGTCAAGTTACTATTGCGGGGCAGTTCTTTGATCTCTGCGAAAATTTAAATAATGACAGCGTTTTCCCATGTTCCGTGAAAACCGTAATATAGAAGAGGATTCTAAGCATCAGCAAAATTGCAGTTGTTTTTCATGCTTCAAAATAAGTCTTCATATGGGGAATGATTGTAAGAACGAATACGATTCAATTTATTTTCATGACGGTTTGCATTTGGGCCAAAATAGGCCAGCGTACTAAAGTTCGTCGATTTATCTCAACAATCGCAAACTGTGAGTACAAAAAAACATTGGTAAGCGATCTGAGAGACAAGCAAAGAGGAGTCATATTAAATGTGTGTCCATCTTGAGCCCTTCTGCGTGTTACGTACATCTGCAAAAACTTAGTGTAGAGTATAAAAAGCGATTAGCAAAGTTTGTATGGCTTTGGTAAGAATGATCTAATTATTGATCTTTGGCTTTGTAAAGATTTCGGTGCATTTGGGTGTAATCAGTTATTTTAAAATATTGTTTGGATAAAGTTTGGTATCGTATTGCAAACGCTGAACTGAAGCAATCACAACATTACTACCACAGTCTTCTTTGATAGAGCTCGTTGACCATTTGGCTTATGTCGACCAGTATTTTCGTGTCGTTTAGGCTCGAAAATTTTACTTGAAGCCTTTGAATTTTCTACCAAGCATCTTGACGGCGATGCTAACTTATCGTAAAAAAGAGCTCAATTGTAATCTGGCTATTTTTTATATATGTTAGACATGGCCTATGTCTCTTTGTTTTTAACTTCCGCACGTACTTTGATTGTTTAATCAGACGAAGCTCATAGGCCTATCGGGCAATTCTGACACTTCCCAGCTTTCCAACACAATCCCGCAATTACGGCGGCCTATTCCAGAACTTTCCCCCCTGGACAAGGCGAGACCTATGTGCATCTCTAATTATTTAATTGCAATTGGAGATGAGTACAACCACCAGGAGTACTATCCGAAGGCTCGCACGCAGCAGTCAGGCATCACATGAGAGGTTGGTCCGTGATGGATTCATCATATTTCGAAGAAAATCTTGCTTTTGGATTGTTGGTACTTCCTAGAGGCCATCCAGCTGATGTTCCCTTCGATTTTTACTGTGCTAGGAATAGATATCAGCCCAGTACGTACTAAGCAGCAATTCCCGTTATTACTATACACAAATCTACTTGTTAAATCTCGAGCGATTGGCCATTGGAGCTGAATTCTTAGAGAAGTCTGCAATCAGACAACTTTTCTTTTCCTCAAATTGACAAAAAAGTCTATGGGGTACAACATGCTTCTGCAGTTGATGAGATAAAAAGAAAATCGCGCCGATCATAGGCAAACACGTACAACATCTAATGTATTTTATGTTAGTGAAGCGAGCACCAACTTCACAAAAAAGAAAAAAAAGAAAAGATTATGACAACTGAGCTTACATTCGTAAGTTACAAAAACAAAAAACTTTTTTTTATCATCCCTCGTACATTTGTGTATCCGATGGCATTTATGAGGTTAAAATGCAACACAATACTTTTAACGACTTGTTACATATATATATGGTGAAGCCAGACATCTATATCGGAAACAATAAGTTACGAACGACATATGCGTGTACATACAAATCTATTTAAATGCGCAACATATGAAAAATAGCGTTTAATTATTTGCACAATATTGTGTACATTGATATGTCGATTTATTATTATTATTACTTTTTATTATTTTTTTACATAACTATCGCAGGAATTATGAGCATATGTAGTGAAAGTAAATGTGATGAGAACGATAAACAATAATGACAACAGCGACTGTATTACGTAGGAGTATTTGTAAGACACACACAAATTACGTACGTTTTATATTATGAGAAACTGTTTAGGAAAATTAATGCTTAACGATTAATGAGCTGTGGATGTAATCAATGCAATTTTCGCTCAGTTGCACTCTTTCTTATATGAGAAGATAACCCATTCTTTATATAAATTTGTAAATAATAATATTTTCATATACATACTAATAAAAAAATAAATAAATATATATGTGTATATATATATTAGATTTCTATAAAATTTTTGTAAAATATTATCATACACAAGGCAAAGTTTTCGTGTGTTTTTAAATACAATTGTGTATATGCCTTAGCTGCTCTTGTTCAGTCCCTTTGTTTAGACTAAAACTTACATAAAAAAAAAAGGAGATTATTTTATTAAACATTTATCTTCATTGCATAATCACGACAAGGCATATAAGTATTGTTTGAAATCATTCAAATTAATTAAATTAAATTGAACTCAACTTAAAATTCGTGTCTTTTTCGTGATCTAAGAAATTTTAGAAAAACTAAATGCGTTCATTGCAAGTTCATATCCTTAATAGTTTTTTTTTTTTTTTCTTTTTACAGTTAAATACAATTTTGACTAAATATTAAAAGAGATCTCTAAACTTTACATACATACAAGTATTTGTAAATATGAACATATGGGTATATAATAAATATAATTTTTTAGAGATAATATTTAGCTCATAGCAGTACAATATAACTCGTGCCAGCTGGGGTTAAAATAAAGTAAAAGAAAAAAAAAAAAAACAAAACAAAAATTTTTACAAATAAAAAGTTTCACAAGAAGTTCAAAAGAAATTAATGAAATAAACAAAAACTTTCGCTAAATACACAAACTTTAAAAGCAAATAAAAACAAAATTACAAAGCAATTAAATTCAAAATGTGTATTAGTGTTGTCTGTTTTTTCTTTGTGACTTGTTGGTGAGCAATTATTATTTGACACATTTTTTACAAAACTCGATTTTAAACAACAAACCTTCTCATTAATTATTATTAAAGTTTCTTTTTTTCCTGTTTATTAGATTTTTATACATATTTGTGTAGAAAGTGTTCTGATTCCAATGAGACAAAATGATCCGAAGATTGTATCTTTGAAGACAATGCGATCTTACGATGTACGTGTGTGATTGATCGACTAGCATCTTAACAGCCCTTATTGCACATTTCGTATATACGTATATGTATATATGTGTACTGAATGCAAGGCCTCGTTTCGACAACCTGCGTTATCGATTCTCTTAGCTATCCATTAACATTCATTCTCATAAACTACCCCATGTATCCGAAGTTGTGAGTATGCGATATGGTAAAATAGATAGATTTAAGGGCCAAGTGCATTTCCAAACTAAGGGAATTCGTTAGATAATTCACCACTAGTCTTACGAGTAGAAGGGTAGTGACAGTGCGTACAAGTAGATTTAAGGATTAATGCTAAGTCTTTGAGAAAAATTGGAAAACAGGCAGTATTTTTTCTGCTTTTCAAGCCAAATACAAGTCCAGTCCATCATAAATGATGGTAAAAATTTGTTGGTTTTTTATCGGGTTGTCTGGGTGACTCATTCATATTTGCATTTTGTACGATTAAAACGCGCAAAATTTATTGCGGTTTCTGTAATCTCTTGCAAATTTCGTATGAGTAGTTGAGTGGGTCAGGATCACGGCTGCCCAAGTCTGTGCTCGCGGGTACAAATCTCATTGCCGCTTACTAGACTACGGCCTGTCCACCGTCTCCCCACCTCTTTTTCTTTCCTCACCGTCACCGTATTGCACGAATATATAATAGGGGGGATACCCCCTGAATAATTGGTTATTTAATAAAAAAACAAAATATTATTATTTGGTTGTGGTCTTTCGATTGAGACCAAAGACAACTGAAACTATAAAAGGAATGCTTTCTCAATAGAGCTAGGATTACGTTACGGCAGTCACATCAATGAATATTTGTCCGGCCGTCATTCGTATGCGCTTGAAGCACAGCATAGCATTATTAAAATTTGGTCTTTGCACCTCCTTAGTTTCGTTCCGTAAATCAGACTTAAGTTATATTAAGTTTTAGTAAAAGTTCCGAAAGATTGCTTCTTCAAAAGCTGACATTTTTTAATATGGAAATTAATCTGTGACAGTTGAAGGAAGTATTTTTCCAGTAAACAGTTACACTGGGTAGATGGGACTCGAAAATTATTTGCTTTTGAGAATAACTGCATGCCATTAATCCGGTTAAGAATTTAAAAATCGATTAAATCGTTTTACAAAAATTTTCCTTTCGAAATATTGATAACTTTCCCATAGGGTCATGGACAGAGAGCGTAGACTTGAATTACGTGCTATTAAGTATGAAATGAATTGACATTATTTTACTATGCAATTAATTCTCGTTAATTAAATTTTCAAAGTTTTTCTCTTTAAAAAAAAAATGTTGTCCTTAAGAAATTTTATAAACATTTCTTTACAAAGGTACAGTTTAAAAATTTATTATAAAATGTTGCTTTAAGAATTTTTTATGCAAATTTTCTCCAATTAATCTGCTAAATGCGAATAATTGTTTATATGTCTTTTCCTTTTTCACACTATAGATGATAAGAATAACTAAATAAAGCAAATTTACCATGTATTTATGATAGGATTTATGATGTACATATGTAGATTTAGAGCGATACATTAAGCATTTGTGTGTGAGGAGACGGAAAACGGTTATGATAGACTATTAGTGTGTAAGTGATTTTATAAAATACACTGAAGTTATATATAAATGTGGTGTGGCGATCAAATGATAGGTAGGCAAAATGCAGAAAAAATAAAAAATGGACAGAGAGACAACCACCAAAACAAATTGTTTTTATTTACATTTATTTTTTAACGGTTGATCTTTGTGCGATGTAATTGTCGCATTAATTGTATATAGTTTATGTGCAGTTTATATTAACCGCGATAATATTGCTCCTCATTGGCTGATAACGCACATCTTGTTGTCATCTATATATATATTGCTGAAGGTTTTGAATAGAGTCAACATTTGCCGCCTTATCGAATTAAGAACACTTGGGGATTGCAGTTGAATAGAGATTTTATTATTTCAATTTATTTTATTGTACGTTGAGATTTTAATAAACTTAAATTCAAGAGAGCAATTTTGCTAAAGATATTATCTTTAAATGATTTCATTCATTCATCTTATTCATCTTATTTTTTATAACAATATTTTTTATAATTAGCTAGTTTTTTAGCTCAACGTAATTTAGAGAGAGATGATTGTTATTAGTATTTAAATCCTTTCCAATTACTAATATGTATAAAGAGAGTATGTAGAAGTTGTTTTCAAATGTATATAAACGACTTGACAATTTCATCGAATTCTCATCAAGAGGGACAGTCGTTTGTATTATCTTATATAGATTCTTGTAAGAGTTGTTTGTATACAATAAGTAACGAGTTTACAGCCTAAGTATACGAGTTCAATTAGGTGGTCAAGAGTCATACATTATATTACTGCTATTATTTTGTTATTATTTATGTACCTAATATATATTTATATTTATAGTATAATTTAAAACATTTGTATTTTTCTCTTGATTGAAAATAAAATGCAGTTTAGTAAAAACAGAAATTGAAAACCGATAAAATAAAAAAAAAGAATTGATATTAAGTTATTATCTGTATTAGTGAGAACACGTAAACTATTTGTTGTTAACACACCCATCTGACAAGAGTTACTTGAGTCCAGCCTTTTAATTACAATAACAATAAAATTTATATATGTTTCTTAGTTTTAGAAGCACTTAACTGAAACTCTTTTTTCAAAGTTGTGTTTTTTTTTTTTTTTTTTTTGGTTTCGTATCGTAGTTAGGCAAGGTGGGTCGTTCCTCTTAGGAAAACTCTAGAAGGACATTACTATAAGTATAATTTTGAAACATTCAAACAATTATACGATTTTGAACTGATCTGATTTGATCACTTTGCAAAAAGGGACAAACATACACTAAATGGTTATTCACCATGTATACACGTACATATTTAAATATTAATGTTATATAAGTACTTCTATATATAAAGTAATTTGTATTTTTTTTTTTTTTTTTTTTTTTTTTTTTTTTGTCAAAGCTACTAGAGGTCTACTTATGCATAGTTAGGCTTTTTAATAAAAATTTTATATTATTTTACGTTAATCCGAAAGACAACACTTTCTGCTTTATTTCTCTACATATAACAAGTATGTTTAAAATTGAGGTTATGTTGGTGCTTTGCTCTTACCGTGAGAGTAATTTTTAAAATTTTTTTTCATTTTTTCTATTACTCATATAAGCTATAGAGATTAATTAATAAAGATCCAATGAAGGTAATGAATTCATGAACGAGCAAGTGAAACTTCGAAAATTTACTAAAAGTACAAAATTATAAATAAAATGAAAGCATTGAAGCATTGAAGAGGATATTATTTCTCCACAAAGAGTATGTCAAGAAATGAACTCGGATAGATGCGTTTTGTTTGTTGTGTCTTTTAAAAGCAAAGATAGTTTTGTTTGATCAGAAAATGTTGCCTAAGTGCAAACTAAAAAGTATATGTATTTTTGCCTACGTCTTATCGTAAAAAATATGGAAACCCTCACTCCTCTATTTCTACTAAAAAAAAAAAAAAAAAAAAACCAAGCGTCAAATGTTATCGTTGTCTTTACCTCAATTCCACATGCTTTGCTGCTTTTGGAGTTTGGCGCGTTTGACTCTCCAAAATAGCAACTACACTTCTTTCTTAATATTCTTATTCTTAGTCTACAACCTACAGACCACAGAAAAGAACTTGTGTGTATCCTTCAAAGTACAAACCAAGTCAAAGTCCTCTTTCTCTTTTATAATAAGCTGTGTAATCCGGTCTAAGCAATCGTGAGAGCACCTCTCTCTTTATTTTATTAAAATATCGACGGATATAGTGTACCCACCGACTACCCGAATGAACTACATTTTGCAACTAACCATTGCAGTTAACTCAAGGAGCATCGTGACCTTTCAGCCTCGATTATAGTAAACATCCGTAGTTTCTACCACAACAGAATATTTTTATTATCAACAGAATCATTATTATTATTATTACTATCATTATCATTGTTATTATTATTATTATTATTAGCATTATTATTATTATTACTATTATTACTATTATTGTTGTTGTTATTATTAAAATATTACTTTTTGAATTACTTCATGTAATTCAAAGTTGACGAAGGAACAAATAACTGGAAAATATACTTATATATACCTACTTGAAAACGCATGAAAGTGCCATAACATTAAAGGGTTTATTTTATTAATTCCCAACCGCCCTTCTTATGTTTTTTTTTTTTTCAATTTATAAATTTCGTAAATCTTTACTCTTAATATTCCTACAGTAGCACATCGAAGGAATTGCCAAATTTTGCTTATAGATTATAGATTGAATGTGATCTATGTAACTCGTTAATATCACTCACAAATATAGAAAGAGGAGAAAGAGGAGAATGAAAATATTTTGATGTGAATTTGAAAACTATAACTACATATATTCATTACAATACGCAGGAAAAGTTTATTGGATTATTATTTACTTGTTTCACACATAAACTGGTAACTGCATTCCCCACCACCTAAACGTCGAGGAGTATTTGAATTCGGCTTTCATTTGTACGTATGACTTGATCAGGATTGCTTTTGTGGCATAATTACATGCCACATGTGGCATAAATCCAAGGAGAAGAGAAGAAGAAAATGAAAAGTGCGGGATGTTCTGTGCTCATCCTCCTTCCCTATACACAAAATCAGAAATTCGTTAGACATTAAGTTAAATTAATTGCAAAGTCCAGACTCTCGCAACGAGCGACAAACTGTATTCGATAGGCTGAGCTTAGGTGATGGGTTTTTGGGGGAACCGCCCTAAAGCGATTACATGTATTTTAATTTATATCATATCTACACGATGCGCTACAAAGTTCATACATACTCAACAGATAAAATAAGCAGTAATTCGTCAAGTGTTGTTTCAGCAGAGCTTAGAGAGAAATCGCAATATAGAATTGCGCAACCAAAAGCATATTTTTTAGAAGAAGCGTTAAGACAGTTTTCTTATAGAGTCTCGTAAACAAATTGTGGCTTATTGAAATTGAAATTGAAATTCTTTAAGTACTACGCATAGGATAGTTTTCGAATGAAATGTAAATTTTTTTTTGAAATGATTTACAACAACTTATTATGATGAGTTTAGAATAACGGAGAAGAAAATTGAATGTTTACAAAACTATTAATTCTATGATGAAATCAATTAGGCATCAACTACAAACATGTAGCGAAATCTAATGTGTAGAAGAGTACAAGTAAATTTGCAGTAAAATACTTATTGTAGAATAAAAATGGACGAAGAAAAAATCATATCTTAAGTAAGCTTTTTGAACATATAATGAAAAGAAAAGTGCTTAAGAAATATGCTACTCACTAAGGATTACATAAAGAATTGAAAAAGAAGCTCGAAAATAAACGTAAATATAAAGTTGAACTGAATTGTGTTTTAAAATATTAGTTTTTCAAAGCGATTTCATGATTTACTTTTAATAAATATATATAAATATTTTTTTTTTTTTTTTTTTTTTTTTAATACATGTTTGATCTAAAATGTTTTGCTTATGTTTTTGTTTTTTTCTTTCGTTAATGTAATTTAATCTATGACATTTTTTTTTTTTTTTGGTTGTTAATAACTTCAAATTTAATTTCATTTAATCATGCGTTTGTTTTGTTATAATTATATCAGAGAATAATTATAAATTTTATAATACTGAGAATTTTTAATTTGGAACATTTTTATACCGGAGTTTTTGGTAACTTCCGTCTGGTCGGCGAGGCCGGTGATTTGTCTGTTGTGGTTTCGGGGTCTGTTGAATTTTTATTGTGTTTTGATAGAGTGGTGGAGCATGTTTTTGGTTTTAATAAAGAGAAAAATAAAAAGAAAAAAAAGTGAAATAAGAAAACAAACAAATGAAATAACAGCAACAGCAATTAAAAGAAATTAAAAACCCTTTTATATTTTTGTTTTTTAAATGAAACGGAAAATGGAATTTTGTGAAAAAATATTTAATTATTTGTCGTTCAGCAATTTATTTATTTATTCATTTTTTTTTCAAATACATATATATATATATATATTGATATATATGTATACAGAAATATGGTGTTTCGTCTTTATACGTTCTTTTCTTTAAGACAATTGGATATAATTTGAACTTACCGGCTATTAAACCCAAGCCTATTGGACCATCACCTGATCGACGTGGACCCCTATCGTTGCCACCACTATTGCCAGGTGGCAAATTCTCATCAAACAAATCGCACATACGAAAATCAGTTGCATGCTCTACCAACAGCTCTACCACGTCGCCTGTGTGATCCATTATACTGCAGACCTCCTCGAAACTGCGATCGATCAATGACATGCCATTCCATTCCAAGATCTAAAAAAAGTAAACAGTGTAAAGGTATAGTAAGGCATAGTTTTCAAGCTTAATAATTCTTTTCACTTTATCCAAATATATTTTTTTCATTTATTGTATACATTTTGTAAATAACTGTGCAAAATACCCATTTAAAGGCTGCCGTATCACTTAGATGAAAACTCTACAGCACCTTAGATTTGAACCCACAACTATCGAGTTGTTAGTCGCGATCCAAATATAATCATAATATCGATTGTTCGTAGATTTTGACATAATTCAAGCAAGTTAAGTGTCACCATCAAGGCACAAACAATTGAGCTTTTCAAAGATTTGATTGTTACATTGGCTGTCACGCGACTTACTCGCCTGTCTTGTTTCATCGATCGACGCAACTGGCTATTGGCGAAAAGATTAAGATAAATTCGCAGTATTCGCAGCATTTTACAGGTGAAAAGAAATCATCTCGAAAATATCATAATAAACTTAGGTACTGGTAACTGGCTTACAATAGGTTGTTTAAACAGAATGTTTGCGGAAGACAAAGTCGGATGCACAAAACGACTTGAATCGTACTATATAGAAGAAAGATTGTAAATAAAAATCGCAATTCAGCGATACGAACTTAACCTGAAAAGGAGTGTAGGGTAAATATGTAAAATTACAAGGAGGGCATTTTACGTTACTGTGTTCTCGGAGATTTCAATTCCTCGATACAGCAGATACGATTCCTCAATGCATTGCCTACACGATGTTACAACGTAAACTGGCAAGGCGGGAAGAAAAAGAATGGCTTTAATTCAAGCGAAGAAGCGAAAAAAAACAAGTCGCATAGGTAGGTAGGTAAGCAATGTAGGTAGATAAGTATGTTTAGTTTACAACACAATCTGTTCTTATGCATGTGGCGGATCAATTATCCATTGAGAATAGATATTATAATCCTTTTTATTTAGCGCCACTGTATTGTCCTGACGAAAAAGGCAGATTTTTGGAAAAAGTTTTCACATTTATTTTATGTAATGGATATGTGTGTGACCTGTTCAGTTAATTTATCGGTTTGAATGCAATCACAACTGACAGAATTTTCTTTACATTTTGCGAATCTTCTTTAGTTGGTTTTAAGCCCAAAAATGAAGGCCGGACTTTCCTGCTCTTTTTTGCTATAATTCACAATCTACTTCACTTTATGAGGCACACATTTTTGTTTGTTGTTGTACAAGTTTCAAGTCTGGATTAGCAAGTTTTGCTGGAGAATAGTTTTGATCAAAATTAAAAAGAAAGAAGACCGATCTGTTAAATGTGCAGAACGAGAACAGTACCCCAGGTTTGGCATGATCACCTTGGGACAAACTTGGCCACTTCCAAGTCAGTGTTTTGCGTACAACTGACTTCCGCCATACATTAATTACTTTACTACGTATTTTCATTCTTTTTACGCGTTTCGTTATTTAGAGAGAATTTTTTTAGTCACTGTATGTTAGTCACTAGATGCTCACCATTTTTCATTTTGAAATATTTTAGTGATGCATTTACTTTACCGCTATCGTTGCTGTTGACAGGTCCGCTGCATACGTATTCATGCGGAAGATGAAACTTCAGGATATAGCGGATTACATACAATAATCTTTTTATTGCCTTACAGCTACAAGTAAAGATGTCACTCGGCGAATTTTTCACTTCTCTTAGTTGTTTCAACGTATATGCATGCATACAAATATATAAGTTATGTCTCTATATGTTTATGTACATGTATACGTACATATATTTGTGTACGTCTGAAATACTAACCGAATTGAAAAGTTCACGGAGCGATATTTAAATATATATATATATATATATATTTTATACAAAGTATGTATATATATATATAGGGATAGGTATAAATATATATATTTGCTGTTCTACGTTTGTGTATTCAAAACATAAATAAATAGGGACATGCTCAAACCCAGTAAATGTAAAAGAAAAGAATGGTAGTGTGTATAGGACAATGAAAAGAAGGCAAATTGTTAAGTGTTAGAAAGCGATATAAAGTTATATAAAGCAATAATGCAATTACCTTATCGCCTTGTTGTAAACCATTTTTTTCAGCCGGTCCTCCGGGTACTGTCCAGACAATGTAAGCAAAGAGTCTGCCGTCGGCACCTGTTTTGCCACCCACTACTCGCATACCAAAACCGCGTGCTTTTTATGATCGATGCGATGTGTTAACGAAGCAAGAAAACGAGCATGCCGCAGCACGTACAAAATAGCGGTTAATGCAATATGTGAGCCAATGTATACAAAGAAAAATACATTATAGAAAAAAAGGAAAAAATACAAAAAGAAGAAAATTAAATTTTAAAAAAAATTCTTTTATTCATTGCTCGACCTATGTACAGTATACCTAGAACAACGTTTCTGGTTTAACGAAAAAGAAAAGATTTTCAAGAATTTTAATATAACTGAAAGTCATTTCCTCCTATTCTACTCACAAAAGTGATTGTAAGCGTTTCACACGCACAACACGATTATTCGTTTTACTACTAGCCGTCGCGTTTATCACATCACTTAATAAGTTTTAGCTCTAACACATATATGGCAATACTGTTGGCAGGCCCATATGACTCCGCGTTAGTATCTGCCTTCAAACTATATATGTCATGACATTTCGAAGATTAGGTTACAAGTGACAATTGTTTTAGTTTATAGTACTTTGGTCGCTTTGGACGGCCTTCTTTGGTTTTTATCCACCCGATTGCCTCTGGAGTGTAGCGGTGCATCCATGCTTCATCCATTGTCACATATCACACATGGAAGAATTCTTTTTACTTCACTAGCAAACAGTGTCAAACAACGCCCTGTCAAGAGTGAGCAGATACGGTACCCACTTCGAGCAGAGCTTGCAAAATAGGAAATACGCTGTCTTATGAAACTTTTAAGGTGCCAGCTATCTTATGGAGTTTCAGTTTCCCGTCTTCCAGAATGATTTTGTGTACTTTCTTTGTGCTTCTTGGAACAACTATCTAACATCTTTCAAGCCAATAGCGATTGTAAACGCTATCTTTTCTCATTAAAAAGCGACGTGTTTTTAATAAACGCACGAGATCCGGATTTTTCCATTGTTTTGAAAATTATAACAGTGACGTCGCTAAAACAGCTTTTCAGAAATCGTATGAGTCTGTCAAAATATTGCCATATATGCGTCAGACTGAAGATTTATTGATCGATGTGTTCATGTTGTACTCACATATGGAAAAAAATCGACATATTTTATTCATGCAATTCAGATTTATATATATCTTGAGATTTGACACTAGCTAATGCTATGTTTGCTATAAGATTTAATATTATTTTTGTTGTTGTATTTTTTAAAGTTTTTCACTGGTTTTAAGTCTTTTTTGGTCCTTTTGCCCTTTCATCTAAGTTTTTCAAGATGAACTTTCGACTTTCTGCCTTTATTTTTAAAACTTCTAGAGAATTAAGAGAAAAGAACAACATATTGATAGTCAAACCAAAGGGCGAAGGAACAAACAAAATTGAATTATTCCCATCACCAACTAAGGACTAAAACACGATTTATCGTAAATGAAAACATTTTGCTTTGCTTTAGTCCCTTGGCTCGGTGTATGTGACTATAAAAAAGATGCATCATTAAGTAAATTAGTAAATATTTGAAATCATAAATGCAAACTATATTTTCGGACGATGGCAAATGTTTCAATTAAAAGAAGTAAATTTTCAATATTGTCCTTAAGACGAATATATGGCATCCGTATCTATTTAAATCACCCGCTTTTTAAATAGACCATCCGGCTGGAAGAATACAATTTTTTGTATCATCAATTTTCTGTTTTTCAGTTAATAGTTTTTCATTTCCGTTATCGCAGTGCTGTGTTCAGGATACTTTCACATTGCAAGATGAACTGAAACACAAAGCTCAAACACCAGGACACCGTACGAGAGAGAGAAAGAAAGTAAATTATTTAATTGAATTGTGGAGCAATTGAAATCGAAGACTGACAAAAAGCAAACTAATAGCGGAAATTGTAATCTATTAAAACGTCAGAGAACTCGTACTGCAATATTTGAAACAAAGGAAAAAAAAAAAACAAAGGCACTAAGCTAGGATTGAGAAAATATTCACCGGAAGTAAATGTAATTTTTCAAAATTTCAAGCACGCTCTGCCTTTCTCACTCACTCTTTGCGACTTTAAATAATATTGGAATAAAGTTTTGAAATTCTCGTATACACAATTGACAAGTAAACGCAACAAGAATATATTTTCTAATCAAAAAAAATATCCAGAGTTGGGCCAGCCACTTTTCCTCTTCTTCTTCTTCTACAGAAATCTGCATATTTAAGCGTCTCTGATGTGGACATGGGTCCCTGAATAATATTGGATGACTTTCATCTTTTGCGCTCATATTCAATTTATACTGTGCGTTCATAGGGTTATCCTTTCTTGTAGCTCCATAGGAAGGAAATTTTTCTGCTAATTATATTAATATAAAACAGAGATTGCATTCGACTTATGCCGAATCTTTCACGATCGCCATGCCTTATGTGGGTTACTGTTGGACAAAAGCTTTCTTATCTTGTGTCAATTGCATGTCTGAGTCCAGCAATGATAACAATGATAGCATCGCTGACGCTAATCAACGATCTATAATGCTTTTATGAATGTATGAGTTTCTGCCTCTTGAGTAACATATGGAAAGGGGTTTCTATATTGTACTTGAAACTTTGTGTCTCGATACTCAAAACATAATATTCTTTACTTTCATATCATTTAACATATCGTTAATATGCGTCTTGAGTTTAGCAGCGAGAGCTGTCGGAAATCAAATGTACAAAAACGACATTCAAAATAGGGGCTAATTTGTTTTGGAATGCAGATACAAAGGTGCACTTGGACTGCCTCTAGTAGTTTTACATGAACATCTAGAGTATATATTATTTAAGTTGGCTGTGCTCGACGACACACGGATTAAATATGTCACGATAACCGGCGATAGATAACTGCCAATAAAGCGGTTTCACTACTCTCATCTAATCCATTAACCTGGCATCGCAACATTCAACGGTCTCGGCGATTTTTCTTTAGTCACAGTCACCACGAAACTCCCCGTGGACCGTTTCCCATTTTTAGATAGGAGAGATTCTCTAGGCATACATTTGTCGAAGAATTAAAACTGCGAGAGACTACTCGGCAGCGGACAGTTCTCCTTTACGTACCTGAATCTTGTTATTTTTAATAGCTTAGTTCTAAATACTTTGGGATATGTGGGCATTACGTAGCTGAAAACCATCCCAGCATTAGATTGTGTATACTTTCTGCAATGGGGTACTGTCAGCCCTACTTTCACTTCTCAGATCTATTAGAACCTGTACAGCTCGTTCAAAAACTGCGTCACCCAACCTACAAGGTAGTGTGTCGAAAGGCAATCTCCAAGCAGCCTCCTTCTGCTATTCGCTTCTTTATATTTCTTCATGCAGAGCTTATCATCACGTACGTAAATATTGACTATCGCAAATTGGGTAAAACCCTCAACAAGGTGTAGTATATGAACCTTTTTGATGTTGTCAATGCTAATATTTTAGGCTATGAAGCTTTCGGTGGTTGGAACGTGAAATTTCTACAATACAATCAGTACATAAAACAACCCTTCGATCTTTTGAATACTACTTGTTCCGAAATTTGAAAATACAAATATGTTCTGAGTCTGGTACTTCAAGAATTACTTAATCCCTGCGCATACATTTGTTAACGAACCTATAAGCAAAAAAAAAAAAAAAATCTTCGCCTATTTCATTATTGCTTAACTCGGTAACCTATTTATTCGATCACCTCCGCCTATTTCACCCCAGTGGCTTGAAAATAAGAAGGCGTTTCTGTCAAGTAATGAATTTATAGCTTATGGTAAAAACTCCTTAATTATGAATACTACCACTAACTGGGAACATGTAACACTACTGAACCGAATAGTATATGATTTTTACGTAAGTAAAAGATGAGCTTATGGTGTAACGTTAAATTTTAATTAAATGTAAACATAAATAGCAAACACACACATTGGTAATAAATTCAATGTATTCTCGATGACTTACTGACAGCTAACTGAGAGTGTGTTCGAAGAAAACGCACGTTTATAAATAATACCAAGAGGGGATCTGTCATTGCGTTTGTAACGCTCCGACACATGTATCAGAAATGCGATAAGGAGAAGTACTGTTGGATTTCTTATGGTCGCAAAGCTATAGATAAACAGCATTATGACATTTAAGAGAATTTATTCGATAATCATAATCAAGTATGCAAATGGTCGTGATTCGCTAATAGTCACACTAGTTCACCTGTAAAGACTTTGAGAACGAACAAGAACTGAATAAAAAGTGCATTTGAAAATTAAAAGGAATTAAAAGATAATTGAAATCAAATTGAATCGAAAAGACGCCGAAAATTGAAATAATTGAGAATTTTTAAATATTCACTTTCCATACTAGCAATTATACCGAATATGCATAGTTAGTAGGTTGATGAAATTCATCGTGAAAGCAAGAGTAGTATTTATGCACACTTGTCTATAGGAACTTACATGCATGTGCGTTTTACAAACTGCAGGAGAAAATTAATGAAAGCGTAAGTTACTGTTCTTTGTCCAGCAACACACGCACATAGTGCAACAAGGGTATTAGCAAACTTTCTTTCCTTTGAATTATATTTAGGAAATTTTCCGATAAAATATTTCAATAATGGAAAAACGGAAGTTTAGTTACGAGCTCACCGGGCAGCATATCGTAATATGAAGAGGAAACATTTGAAAGCAGAGTCTTCGTATTATAGTTTGGCTTTTTGATTGGCTTCTCCTTCCCATAATGCGTATGCAAAAGGCATGAAATGAAGACCGGAAAATTATCGCATGACATAATCAAAATTTGGGCAAAAAACTTGACAATTATTGTTCTAGTGGTTGAAAAGAGAAACATTTTATTCCGATACAACAGCGTCCCACGTTTGAGTGTGTTGTAACAGTGCGTGTGTGCGTGTGTGCGTGTGTGCATGTGTGCGTGTATGCGCGCGCGTGTGTACGCCACATGCATGTGCGTGTCCATTCAGCGCCTCAAAAGTCTTGTGCATAGTTAATCCTGGGCAAAGAAAGAAAAAAAGAAAAGGAAAACAAGTTGTTTCGTTGTTGTTTGCAGGGAAGCATTTGTGAATTTCTCTACGAAAAGTTTCCATTGACGAACAATACACTCAAGAACTAACAAGAAGCTAACTTATTTTTAATCGGGCTAAACGAAAGGAAAAGATTTCCACACACAAGGAAAACTTAAAGATGATACAAGTGCTTGTAACGCAAACAATTAGTTTATGATTTTTTGTTTTCATTCTTTTGAAGAACTTACTGCGGTGGGCTTTGTCCGAAGGGTCTTTACGCAAAACAATGCGACGTTTCGATGAACATATAGGTCCCGAGTCTACGTCGTGTATAACAATTTTAATGGCCTCGCCGTCCATGGAGGTTTGGCGACGTGGTGCCTCTAAATCCTCTAAATTAGGACCAGTGAATGCAGCCAATGGTGGTGGTATGGTAGTGGGTATAGCACCACGGGATTGTAAAGCCGCTAAATCAGGTCTGTTAAATTTGTTAAACAATAACAAAGAAAATTTATAGTAATTTTGTTGTATTGTCCAACAGTGAGTGATTATAGAAATTTGTGAAATCTTGAATTCTCAGCTTACAATTGTGAACCGCGGCGTCTTACGCGTCGATCATCGTCTACGGTTAACACTGGGCTGCCTTTGTCTGGGCTTGGGCTTTCGTCGTTCTGTAGATCTTCAGAAGCATGCGGCACCCGAAACGAGGGTCTTCTTGAACCCGGTAATGCCATTTGCGTCGCCATCGTATTGCCGTCACCGGGAGAACGCTGCAATTGTGCAGCTTGTGTAGCAGCTTGTAAAGTACCAGGAGCAAACACGTCATATGCAGATTTTCTATAAATGCAAGTAATTATAAAAAATATTGCGTTCGCTATTACGCTCAAAATCCGCATTAACCGCGCTTTTTATATAAAACCACATCTTATGACTTTCACTAAGATATTAACATCATTTTTCATCAAAATATTTCTTAGCCTATATAGATCGAGAGGTGTAATTTTACCTTCGAGGCATACTGGGTAAACCAAGGCCTATATCTGCGATAGCGACACCTACACCCGTACCGCCTGCACTAGTATTTCCATCGTCATCGTAGCTATGTTGGCGAGCTACACGAGAAGCTCTGCGTGATGCCATACGGGATAACGGTGGTCCAAAGCTGAGTTCCTCTTGACGCGGTGGACTTGATGAACGGCTAGGTGCCATACTTTGGCCACCTTTACGCCAATCCATATCACCGCCGGGTGTTTTATTACCTTTTAACTTAAACGAAACATTTACAAAAATGTGCAACAAATGTCATAAACATTCAATAGCGTACTCGTTCCAATTCTTTAAGCGACGCAGGCGACACATCTGAGTGACGTCTTAATTCGGGGCTACGTGGTGGTGCGAGAGCACCGCCATTTGATGGCGCCAAGTTTTGTGTGGAACAGCCTAGTTTGGCATCTGAATGACGTCGCTGGAGAGCCTCCAATACCGGAACATCCAACATTGAGTCTGTCGAGTCTTGCGGTATGCAAACTCGTGAAGCCATTTTTCGCCTGCATACACTGCAACGCCACATACTCTGCCATTAAATGAAAGAGAAAAAGCTCACAAGATTACCGCTCTGTCTAAATCAATTAGTTATTAGCATCTAACTTTGTATTTTCGATGCCGTCAACCCCAAATTTTCTGTTAATTCATTTATTATTCAAATTTGGCAAACCTCCAAAGATACTAACATTTTTATCAACCTGCTTTATGTATTTTGTAGACCTGAATTATGAGGGGAGAGAACGTTTTCTTACAAATTCTTGTTCGTCTTTCGTCTTCGTAGAGCCTCGAACACTTCAAGTCTAAGCAGTTCAAAGCATTTTGTTTAAACGCTTATAAGAGGAGCAAGAAACTTGTAAACGTTCCAGTTAAGTTGTTCCACATATGCGGTGATTGCGATTTAAATTAAAGCAAATTTCTAGAGTCTCGCTGTTGACTTAAGCAATTTCTTACGTCGTTAAATATTTGCTTTCGTTAAATTTTCAAAGCCGTTCATGTACTTTAACACTTTTTTCTCAACCTTATTTAGCTCGGTTTCCTTTCACTCTACCGCTTAAACCACGCCGACCCTGTATACAAAGAGTGACTACCATCAAGCAATGGGGTGTCTTCGGTTTTCGCATTACAAAACAGGCATTTGCCCATTCCAATGAAGTGTGTAAATAAGAAACTCCATATCAAGCTTTTCCTAATTAAATTAATTGATTTTTTTATTAATTTACTATGCGTTTGAGCAGAGAAACATTATTATTTACTTGAGATACATACTTTATACCCACCAACAAGAGGTTCGAGGATCTATTCAGTTTATCAGAAAGTTTGTGACATCCAGACGGACAAGATGCTTTAGAAGTCCTATGAAGTACATAAATCGTTGATCAGCAGCTAACTTTGAAATGATTTAAGCATGTCCGTCCTTTCGTCTACGTAATATCTGCGATATCACGATATTGTATGCGTGGCTGCCAGATGAAGATCGACTATCAGACATCTATGCGGCTACGATACATTCAAGATCGTATGACGACTTCGTGGAAGAACTTTCCACTAAAAATATAACGATTGGAGCAAAACTAAACCGCATTCGATCGTTTAGGTCTTCCAGAATACAAGCAATGTTCAACAGACTTCATTCACATCAGAAATATTTTTATGCACCGGAACCCCTACCTTTTTTTTCGAAAAGTTTGCCATGTCGTATTACCGGCGGGGCTCTGATTTCTAATTAACGTGTAAAAAACTTTCAAAAGACAAAAATAAAGGTTAACCTTCGATGCCGAAACAGTTGCTAACGGCTTGTAAAATGAATTGACGAAGTATTCATTAAACCGCTCTCGCTTGACGTTCGAACGTTTCCTTTCAAACAAAGATGTGCTTGGATGAACATGATTAACACCGAAGATACTTTTGTTGTCATTCCTTTTCTAATCAAACATGGATGCTTTTTTACTAATGGAAAATGTTTAAAAAATATACCTGGTTTGTTCCAAGGCATTCTAAACGTTGTCAAAGAACACATTTTAAGCACTAACAAAAAACTGAATGAAAAGAGAGAAAAGAATGAAAAGAAGAAAGATTTCTTCCTTTCATCGGTTCTCTATTTACTTTTTTTCTTTTGTTTATTCATTCAACTCTTACTTATATATATAGTTCAGATATTTAACACTAACTAACGATACTTTTCCTGTTAAGCTTAAAATATTTCAGGCTAATTGCGAAGTTTAACGTTTCCTTCTTTAACATTTTAATAGACTTTTTGTTTTTCTTTGTTCTTTGTACATTAAACATGTGTCTGTTTGGCACAATATGCATAAAGATGACTGTGCAGTTCATAAGCACGTATAAGAATTTGGGCGTGAATTTTTGTGCGTAGACCAAGTGGACAACTTACAAGCAAGCGGGTGTGTACGCATGTTGTGTTCGATTCATTTCGAAGCGTATTAGTATAAATTTTATAGCTTGCGTTTTAGCAAATTGAGTCCAAACTATGTGATCTTTTATTGTTTTCTCAATAAGGAAATGGTATGCCTGAGTAAGCGAAAGTCTTGTTGAATTGAAAAGATAAAAAGTTGTTGTATATCAAAGCCATTCGTCTTCAAGGAGCACTTTTTTAAACATTAGCTGAGGAAAATCGTTCCCAGTCTTAAGGGTTTGCCATGCAATACTCATTGTATTATTAAAGAGAGTTAAATGCCCTATCTTAAGCACTTTTACCATTTCTATAGTTACAAATGGCTTAATGGCTCCTTATAAATCTATATATGTGTAGCAGCTACCCGCTTATGAAACCGGAATTTTTGTTTAGAAAATACAAAAAATATTTTATTCAAAGTATCAACGGTCGCTAGATGTACATTTTTCCCACACGCCTGGCAGTTTGTGCATGCCACGCCCAAAAGATTGTTTCGGGGCGAGCGGAGAGGCGTATTATCATTATCCTGTGTATACTGAATAACTTAGTAAGTACATGTAGTAATTGCGGAGGAATAAACTTAGAACGCATTTGCACCCCTACAAGTGTTCGAAACCGTTAGCCTGTGGAACAGATATCACGAAAATTTCTTAAAAACTGAAATTTAGCATTTCAAACGCATTCCATTTGAAACTACATATCTCAAGTCTATCATACCAACGGCTCTTTCATTTTTCATCGAATCGCCTTGAAATTTTAGCCGTCGCTTCAAGATAAGACTCTTTGACATTCTCGGATTTTTTTTGTAAATATTTACCGATTCTGGGTTCGACTTTTTCCGAATTAGGGAACGCTCTTTAAGAATCACCTTTTCGAAAAAATTCTCAGTAGATATTGAACAAAATTCTTGTTGGTTTTCTCTTCCAGATGACGGGGCAAGAGACGTTAAATGGAAAACATTAGTGTTTTTCGACAGCTGCCGAGCTTTCAGTGAAAGTATTAATAAATTTGTTTTTTTCTTTTTTCAATTTCGACAAATTTTCTTTAAATGACGTCTAGGCTATATTACCACTTGAGCTGGATATGTGCGCTTAATCTAACGTTAGGGGAAAAGATAAGTTGCTTTTCGATGTAGGATACTTGAAATGTATGTATTGCGTGATGTCAAACAGAAAAAATAGAGACATGGTTAAATCGACGGAAGTATAATGTCTCCAAAACGAGTGCCACTATTCGACGGATCTAAATAATGCTGCGACTAAGGTATAAAAATCATCGTATAAAGTTAGAACTGAAAGCAGACAGAGAAGAACCCAAATGTCTTTTTTAAAAGTCAATATTTTCATGTCTCTATTCTAATTGTTAATAGCTTTTGTTGATAATCCCCTCATGTTAACATATCAACCGATTGCTTGCTTAACCATCGATAATATATCGCTTTTTGCGTATTTCTTCCAGCTTTATTGCACTTTATGGCAATCTTAGACTCAGCAATTCTTCGCTCTGTTATATATATATTTTTCCCTTCATTTATTTCTTTGTAGAAATTCCGGAATATCGGGAATATAGATATTTAAGCAACGTTCGCAAAAGGTGCTGTCAATTTTGAAGTTATTATAATGTTAGTATTACGCAGCTAAATGCTTAGATCACTATACTGAGGAAGACGGCAATATTTTCCACTTTCTTTCTTTGTTGCTACGCGGTACCCAAGAATTTTGACATGAATTTTTTTTTTTTTGATTATAGGTAGAGTACCGTTTGCTATGAGCTACGTATAGTTTACCTATTTAGTTTCAACGACCTGTTTGTGGGTTCCATGGCTTTGACAACTTTATGAACAGCAGCAGCAGCAACAGCTGCTTTTAATTATTACCTGATTTCTGTGTGCAGTGCTCTCTCTTTTATTTTTAAATAAAGTTTCAGTTCGGCAAACATATTTTCATGTCTATGTTGCACTAAAAGTTTGACTTCAAGTAAGATTTTGTCGATAAGAACAGATCGTAATAAATGTTTTACTGTTGTATCCCTTGTACTGAAGCACTTCAACTATGATAATATTGTTTAACCACATATTATCTTAAGCATCTTGTGCAAAAGCTTTACGCAATTATTGATATACAAACTGAAAAATCAAACGCTTCATATAGAAACTTACCGCATCCTCATTTTCTTCCAGTTTACTATAACTGGCGCAATCTTCGCATACACGTTGCTGGCATTCAAAACAAGTTTTGTGGTAGTCATCGGGCTTGAAAGATTTTAAACACACACGGCAAGCTCCCACTCGACGTCCAGGTTCATTTTGCGTTTTCCCAGCATTTGTCGTGCCGTTACTATTGTTGTTGTTATAGTTTTGATTTGTAGAAGTATCCTGTTGCTGAGGCTGTTGTTGTTGATAACCACTATAAGTGCTGTCAGTATCAGTGGGTATTAATGATGGTCTCGGTGACATTTTATTTACTGCATATGTTTGCAAAGCAAGAAAAAACCACAAAAATAGAATGGAATTCTTTTTTAATAATGAAAAAAATTCTTATATATTCTTCTATACGTGTATCCGTTAACACAAATTGAACTCAGTGCCAAATGTGCAAAAAAAGCTTGCTATATTCATGTACAGTATGGACTGACAAAGATTTGCATCTAACATTATATTAATTTAAAGTCATTTCGATTTTTTTCAATAAGTTCCTCGCCTGGTTCCTTAGAAACTGCATGCATTTTATTTGGGCGGAATTTTCTTTAAAATTTATTTTTCAACTTTCAACCTTCAGTCAGAACAAAGCGTTGTAGTAAACTTTTGATCGATATATTCCCTGTTATTGATAATAGTAAGATTCAATTTAAATTTAATTATTTTGTTTTTTTGTTTTCGTATTCGAATCGGCCCATTGAAAGAATCCTGAATACGTTCATCATCCTTTATCTACGCGTTTTAACTTTCTGTTTGACTTACTTCACATAACAACTAAAGAGTAAACTACATAGATATCGCGGTGGATGAACAAGGTTTTAGGTTTAGGTTAGGAATCCAGCGATGGTCAAGCGTGCATATAGTTTATAGGTATTCTAACGGTGGGTACGAAAATTTATTCCCCAGTCAGAAATGACTGAATTTATGATAAAATTCTTTGGCCGCACGTTTTTGCCCACATACTGAATGGCTGCCCAAATACATTTCGTAAAATTTTCACACCAAGTCGCCTTAAGTGAAAAGCCATTACATTGAAATATCGGAGAAGAGAAAGAAACCGAGTGTTTAGAGGAGAGCGGCTTGGGAATGGTCGTGTGAGAAAGCCATTAAGAGTAACGAAAACATTAAACTTGTAGAAAAGGATTGCTGAAGCATACATTAGTTTAAGTGGAAAATTTTAAACGTTTGTTACCTCCGAGATACGCATACCAGCTGTTAACTCACACATACAAACCTTCTCCTGGCATAAGTGAATGTGCATTCATTCACTTAAAACCTTTAAGCCTCTCAAATATATAACTCAACAAACACACGTATACGCAAGGCTACCATTAACTTTTTTTCTTTCTTTTGCTTTACATTGAGATAAAAGTTAACAACAGGGCAGAACTAAAAGTGCCGGCGTTTCATTTTTTTTTTTTTTCAGCTGCATACCACATTCAAGGGATATATAAATTTTAATACAATATTTATATTACTGATATGGTCGGCGCAGCGCTTAAGTAGTGGCACATGACACGATTGTCTGATTTTTCTACAAAATTATATCTTCTCTTAACATCAAGATGCATAAAATGACATCAAGAGCAAAATTTTGTTATTTATGGACACTCCGACTTATGTTATATCTATACAAATATATAAATATATCTGAACAAGGTTTCCAGTTGCCGTGTCCGGTTGTTCGAACGACGCGACGGTTACCGAGTTTGCGCTGGTGATTCTCTAACTGAAAGCTGGCACACGCATAGCGTTAGATATCTCTACAGCTTATTAATCAGAACGTCCTTTGCCTAATTCTAGTTACAAATCAATTACAAAAAGGTAAAATATTTTTTTATTTTTTTTTTGTTCGATATTGCGAAATATATAACCCAAACATCCCTACATAACTAACGAAATTATTCGCTAGCGTGGCCGCATCAGCATTTGAATTTTATTAGCGCGATCGATCGTCTACTTAACCCTGCCATGTGGACTCTGTTGAGTACATTGAGACAAAGTTTTTGTTATTTGAAAGACGCAGTTTTCGCTAAAACCCAGTTGCGTTTTTATCATTTTGCGAGCGTAGAGCGCGACGTATGAAGATCTCTTCATTCGGCTTAAAATAGGTTTCTTGTAAGGAATTTTTCTTTCTTTTCGTGTGATCAAGCCTTCATGGTGCGTGCTCTTTACGTGTAATACGATGATAGCTAGAAAAAGTTAGGAAGAAACGGATAGGGAATGAATCTGTAACCTAGAAGGTGTACAGTCAGTTGGTGAGTGTTATGCCGAGCATTCATTATAGTTACGATCACGCACTAATCGTAATTAAAATTTGGTTTCTATAGCGAGGGGAATTGAACCAGGGTTTGGCGAATTAATTAGTTTTTGTAATAACGAAAGCTTTTTCTAGTGCGGTTGGTAAGACTATCAAAGTGCTTTGGTCGGCAACGATTTGAAATATAAATTAAAGAATTTATTTCAACGGTGTTAACATACATAAATTTCATTACATAATATGTTCTATTAAAAGAAAGAAGTTGTTCTTTTACATTATGTTTATTTTTTTATTGATATATTGAACACAAAATGTAACAGAAAGTCATTACTCATACATACCTTACACCACTTGTGGTGCAAGGGCATATTAAATTTGTATGAATGTATGCAACACGCTGAATTGATTTATGTTTGTCTGTCCGTATGTTCCGCTGTCAGTGCTGCTTTTTGTGGTAAATCTAAAGGCCGCAAGTTTTGAGATATTTTGATGAAATTTGGTAGACTGACGTGTTTGGCCTAAAGACGAGCGATTTATTTTGTAAAGGCCTTATATGTATAATTGTAGGGTGATGTAGGGTATTTAGTGGCAAGCAATGACCCGCTAAAGCGTTTTTGCTTTTTTTTTTTAAATGGATCCTTAATTTTTGGTATACCTAACGCCAAGCGCGTACTTGAGGCATAAGAAATTAAAAAATTATGGTTTTGTCCTAGACGAGGTAGATACACTAGAAGTAATTTAAAATTTGCATTTAGCTGTTTGCCAAAAAAAAAAAAAAAAGAACTTATGTATATGTAGCGAAGCCTTGCTTCCTCGTAAGTACGTGCCATACTTTTGTAGCTAGTAATGGTGTTAGTTTATGTGGTATGCCGTGGAATGTCAACTGCACATAAACCTAAGAACCCCAAATGTGTGCACGCCTGTGCGCATCACTAAGTTTGCACGTGTACATGAGAATAGATATTTCTACTTAGTGGCACATATGGTTGTCTTTATCTACTTGACTATTAAGGAGGATACCAAATAGTAACATAGGTAGGTACTTCGGCAATTCCTTTTCACATGCATGGCACTTCCCGTATCAGAAAAGTGCCTTTCCTCAGAGTGTAGTCGACGTGTTCAAGCTTATGTTATCTTTTCTTGAAATTACTTAAGTTTCTCTAGCAGCAATTTTGCCGTTCGGCTTTACTTGTACTTTCTCCTTTCTTGTTATTCTAAAAGTATAGTAATTTAATGTGTCAAGTCAGGTAATGTATACCTCCGACATATTTCATCGTTATGCATGCATTATGTCAGTACGTCAGGTAACAACAAAGGAGAGAAAATTACATGATAGCTCGAGAGCATTTCTTCTACGCCTTGGCATTCTGGCCGTGCGAGGCATAATGACTGCGGTTTGCCTGCCTGCGATGCAGTATTTTATTTTGTCCGCTATGAAGCAGAAAGCTGAGCTTGAAGGGTAATTATAATTAATTGCCTTCTTTTTTTTTGGTAAGAAAAATTAAACAAATTAAAGCTTGAGCTAATACTAACGTATTATATAATAATATATTAAATCGAAATTCTGGCGCAAACCAAACTCATAAAATTGTTCTGGTCAAATATTCATCGGTTAACATGATTTCTTTGCTTTTAATTTGCTTACATATTATATTTAACAATATATGTGTACTTGAGTGATTTTCCAAGGAAGTTGGACCTTATGTTTTATTCATGTAATAATTGTTTTAAGATGGATTAATATTATAGTTATTGAAATGTACCTCTATCCTGTGCGGTTAAAAGTGATGTAGACAAAGTTTGTTTCAGCTTCCCGAATGTGCCGCCCGTATCAGGTGTGGTTTGAGTGGAGGCAGTCTCATCGGTAGCTACCATCTGCAAAACCAAGTGGAAATGTAAAAATTGTTTAAGGTGCATAACTTAGAGAGCTTGTATAAGTTACAGATTTAGAACATAAGATGAATTAATTTGATCCGATATTCAATCCACTGAACATTTCATTGCAAACAATGTACACGATTTTGTGTTTGAATAGTTACTTCAATCTAGAATAAGTACACAATTTTCATTTCTTCTTGAGGCGCGTTTTCCAAAGATATTGATT
The DNA here is from genome assembly GCA_000688715.1 of Glossina pallidipes. NCBI lineage: Eukaryota > Metazoa > Arthropoda > Insecta > Diptera > Glossinidae > Glossina > Glossina pallidipes. Next base: position 1,697,283 of record KK499778.1, read on the forward strand.
ATCTTATGTATAATTTTCTCAACATGTCAATGCAACGACCGGGACTACTATTATCATGCATCGATATTCATGGCATAGTGTAGATCGGTAAATGTAACATAAATCAATGTATGTAACGTCTACATTTTTTTTGTTTGTATGGTGGGCCTGCCTCTCCAATTATAGCGTTTTCATTTGGGTTACTCCCATTTTTGCCCTATACATATTATGTAGGCTGAGTTTTAGATCAATGTCTCCTATATATTACAAGTTGCAGTCTTTTGCTTGTTGTCGACAAATTACGCTCGTTTCAATAATACACGACAGAAGTACGGACTTGACTGAATCAACTCTTCTGCCACTGGCATATTTCAAAAGAATGGGAAAATTCATCTATGATCTCATGCTTCCCTGGTGACTTTTTGGCAAACAAACAAACAACAAAAAGTACTTAAAATCAAGAAAGCTTTAAAGCATAAATCGAGCTGGTCTGACCTCAACCTTGGACTTTAAAGCTGCAATTAAGGACAATTTAGCGTGAGAAAGAGATTAAATTGATGAAATTATCAACTTTTCTTCTGCATTCTTCGCTAAGCTGGAAAGCTATCGGATACAGTTTACCCACTGTTACTGTTCGCAAAATAGCAACAAAACTGTGTAGGGAAAAATGTTCAGTACGAAAAGAAAAAGCAAATTGTGCATTAAACGAACAAAACATATTGTTACGAAAATCCCAAATCCAGTTAATGCTTACAGTCGATTTTCGTAAGTAATAAATTCCCTAGTGCGTATTCGCGACGCCTCATGCAGCTGCCGGCCGACGAAAGAGATTAACAGGAAAACAGTCAGGGAAAAACCCAGGTGCAAATGCGCTGCGCGCCATACAGCTGCAGGCCAAGGGAAACGATTAGCAGAAAGCAGGTTAACGGATTAAAAATGAAGCCTTGAAGGTAGGTGATCGTAACATGCTGGTAAAAATGTTTACAAGTGGACTATTTGCGGGAGGCAGTTGAGTCGGAAGAGAACATCGAGTCATACGAGAACATTTTAGTCGGAACAGAACATCGAGTCGTACGAGAACATTTGAGTCGTAAGAGAACATTCATGTCAACGAGAATAATAGTCGTGTTGAGCAGCAGAAAGTATCGTTAAAAACACATTAAAGAATAAATTGTAAATAATCCTACGTTTAGGAACACAATAAAACTTTGAAGCGCCTTTTCTTTTCAATATCCACGGTCTAGTGATGCGAACTGTATCGAGGAGCAGGGAAATTCGTAACAATATTTATAGTGTAGTATCTCGGCAATTCGATTCGAATTGGCGTTCCACGAGCCTATATTTTTCGTGTCTGTTATCGTAAAAATTGCTTACCATTTTGAAAAGGGAAAAGAAACAATTTTGTGTTTTTATTTTTTTTTTATTTTGCGATGATACTGGAAATGCTTTTTCCAAATTTCCGCCTCCGTAAACGGTTGGTAACGCAATGAGTGCTGTAAATTAGTTTTTGATGAAATATTGATTATTGATAACACAGTTGAACATATTTGCGTGTCAGGAATATTCAGAAGAGCGAGTTTGTTGTCGTTGTTGATAAAATTTTAATCAATTTTATTACTTAATCTAATCACGCGATGAAAAGGGCTGAAGTAAAGAAAGAATTTATTTTCAACTTAATTATTTAAATTAAAACAGGTAACAAAATTATATTCGGTCGTGACCGAATCTTTTCTGTTCATCACCGTTCACCGCAAAAAAAGACAAAAGAATTAAGAGAACAAAATTTTCATGCTCTATAATATGGAGGGGGCGTAGCTGATTTTTTCTATTCTCAAAGTAAAAGTTTTAGTCGTGTAGGCATATGGGCGTTGTAGGCGTGCCCTTTCAAAAGTTTAGATCAATTTCAAATACTTTTGCAAATTTATAGGCGATTTGTTCACTTCCGCTAAAGGCAGAATGTTTACAACAAATACTACAAAGTTACGCAAGCAGACAGATGGGCAGAAGAATAGTCAGTCATGCTTAGGTGTATTCCAAATTTGAAACTGGCCAAAAATTTTCATACTTTGTGGGGTTTTTGGAGCCTGTTTCTATGCGTTATAAAAATATTGAAAAAACAATTAAGTTTTGATACACTATAATATTGGGTAGGCGTTGCATTTTTCTCCTTTTTATGCGAAGATGCTACAGCATCGCCCATAGAATATGCGACCAAATTTTTGTACATTTATCTGCTATAGCTAATAAATAATGAGCAAAAAAGCAATTTTTTATTGTCTTTCAAAAACAGAGGTGTTCTCAGTTTCCGTGGTACTGAGGTTGCGCGGACAGATAGACGGACATTCTTAAATCGATTTAGAATTTGATGTTGATCGAGAATGCATATACTTTGTGGGGTCTCTGATGCTTCCTTCCGGGCGTTGCAAACCTTTCGATGAAATGAGTATACCTGTCATCCTTCGGTGATGGGCATAGAAACTAGTTTTAATAAATTTTATTAATCTTGAGATTTGAAAGTCTATAGAACACTAAATGCATATAAAAATTTCAGTAAATAATTTCATTATATTCATATCATGATTTCTTATTGCATTAATAGCTTGAAAGAGTTTAACCAAAGTTTACATCATAAAGTTTACATCACAAGTAAAAAACCGATTATGAAAGAAGTTGATGGAAAAAAAAAATTCATAATAAGGTAAACAATTATGTTTCGCAATGACAAAGTTCTGACAAGATCTTATATAAGGTTTTAAACGAATAGGTTATGAAAGCGTAAAGTTGGAAATTTTTTAATGTCTCGGTGTTGGATTTTTCGCATTTTTGCTAAATGAATGAGTATTCAGCTTTCTCTCAATGTGGAGTTCAAGATGGTGTAGTTGCAAGTAGTGGAAAACGTACAAATCCGATGGTTGACTAACATCCAATATATTTAATAATTTATTTTAAATAATTTTTTATTTGCGAATTTTTGATTGCATTTCAAAGCTGTTTGCAGCCATAAGTTATAAGAGGCAAAATCCACATTTTAAAAAGGAAGCTCTTCGTTTTTGACGCTTAAATCAGTTCTCCGCTTAGGTTGAACGAAAAGACATTTTACAGAGTTGTTGTTTTCTTGTACTACCTGGTACTACCAGGTACTATGTACCTGAACTTCAATTTTTTTTCCCTATTTTGATGTTAAGTAGTAGAAATTCTTTACAACGAGGATAATGGTTGAATTGAATTCGCATGAAATAGATCGGTGACGGGGGATGCATGAGAAATCCTATTAATCAACTTATTGTACACCTGATCATGACAAATAAATGCAACGCCATGCGTATAAAAGGCAGCATTTCGGCTTCTAGGGATATTAAAATTGCCCGTGTAAATTGAATACGATTCTGGGACCAGCAGTAATGACTTGAAAGAGGGTTTAAGCAGGAACCGTTCAAGTCTGTTGCGCATGTCTAGCGGATAACAAGAACATTCAGTTTATTAACTAATCTGTTTTCCCGAACTAAGAGTTAAATACTTTGGATATTGAGTCTCGAAATATAATTTCATTACTATAGCGGTGTAATTTATGATTTGCAAATACGTTAATACCTCCCAATGAATAGCCTTGCCCTTGAAATACTCTCTGCGAAATCCAAATTGTTCTTTTCTTAAGATATTATTGTTCGTCATGAGTGCCAGTAATTCCTTCAGGAAAATCTCTTCAAGCCGATTGTCCAATATGCTTAGAATGCAGACAGCCCAACAATTATATGAAAGCTTGGGACTTTTACAAGTGGGTCTAACTTTAGCTATTTTAAAGCATTAAACATTCATTGGCTTTGTTGTCATTCAGGACTGAAGTTGTTGTTTTAATTTCATTAGAATTGATAAATATATGACTTCCGATTTTGACTGAACATTGGAACGGTCCCGTAAGAACAGAACTGATTGTTGATAATCGAAATGTAAGCATTCTCGAAAACTTCACCCAAAGTTTTGACGTTAGCTTCTGGGTTTCGTATAAATTCGAGTCCTAGCTTCTCAATCATTTAGATTCGGTCGCTTGACTTTCATTGCTTTAGTAATTTACAAACATTTCTCAGAATACGGTTCCAATCTGCTTACATAAATGAAATTGGAGAAGTTCCAATCTCGGTCAGCATAATGATGATGAAATCTTTTTTAAATCTTTATATCCGAAAATCTATATATTCAAAGTCTTCGTTCATAATGCTTTTTGACATGAACTTTTAAAATGACAGTCCACTGAAAATCTGAAATATATTCTAACTCTAATTGTTGTGTAACGAAACTTCCTTTTTTATCTGCTTAACATTTACGAAGATACGATAGGTGATCAGCATATGATCTGAATTAAGTCGATTAAGGTAAAAGTAATTTACTTAGAGAAGAAAAGCCTACGGTATTTCAGAACATTGCACAGTTGGTTGATGTTACCGTTGTCGCTGCCGTAATTTAAACTGGAAATCATTAAAGTAAAAAAATCATTAGAATGATTAAATAACGCATCGCGATCATTTTTAGACATCTCGATACAGTCTGAAATTACTTGCACAAATATCAATGTTGGCGACAAGTGAAACGGCCTGCATTTTAAATGAGCCAATAGTGGCTTTAGCTACTTTACGTTTACTTGCATTCGAAATCGCCATGGGAATCGTACTAGTCTTTGAGCACATACAACAACGGTATGCTGCAGTCGTAACAAGAAACTGATGTCAAAAATTTTTCTTTTTTCTTTTTTAAAAATTTCGTACCCATAATTATTTATAAAAGTTGTAAGACGAGTGGGGTGTGCGTACATAAAACACAACGATAGAACCGAAGTAAGTAATTTACTTGATTATGGCTATAGATAAAGAAATGCCTTTATGCAATTTTTTTAAGATATTTATCGCAAAGTTTCCTCAATAAATGTATGGTAGATGTAGTAGTTCCACGGAATTAATTAATTTACTGCTGTTGAGTAGTAGGATTAATATCCAGCATTTTGTTTGTTTGTTTTTTTTTTTGCTATAATATCATGGAATGCCCCCTGTACGTGTAACCAGGTAACGGCCATAAAGAAGTAAGGAAAGAGAAAGAGACAGAGGGTGGGCACAACTTAGTGGGTGCATGCTCAATTTATGGGTGTTATGCCTTTACCGACCTTCACTGTTTGATATACTGACATACCCAACGGTAAAAGAAGTAATCGCCATTTGGAAATCAATACACATTACACACACTTGTGAGCCTTGACGATTTAGGAACATTTGCTTTGTGCATTGCCATGCTGGATACTGATACTCCCTTCAACGCATCGTTTCGAATTTTGAACGAATATCGTGAATATTTGAAATTCAACTTGAGGCTTAGCTGCAAAATTTCCATTTCATATCGTTCATCACCCATTGCATTACGCCTTAAATGTCCGGTTGTCACTGGCGATAGACGGATAATGTCTTTAAAGCGACATTTCACTTATAAAAAAACCGTGATCGTCTCGTTCGCCCTTTGAATAGTATTTCATCTGTTTTTGCGTGATTTTTGTTCCCGTGTATTGCATTTGGATTTTGCTAAATTCTTGTATTGAATGGTAAGAAGAACGAGAATTAAACAATCTGTAAAAACTGTTAGTCCTGCGTTTCAAAAAAATGTTTCTTTAAAAATAGAAATACTTTAATGTATGACTTCAGATAAGGATTACTAATAGAAAACAAAAAGTTTGTTGCTTAAGGCTGATTTTCTGTCAAATATTTTTAGCATACATTATGACGGCTATGTGTTAAAGGATTTCCATCAATAGCAGCAACGAGAGAGAAAGAGGAAGGGCGAGAGCGAGCGAGTGGGCAAAGCAGGCATGGAGAAGAGAAGACAGCGTTTGTATGTGTGTGTTTATGTTTGCGTAGGTGGGTGAGAGAGCGAGAAACTAAGAAACATTTTACTTGACGTTTTTCTATTTTTAAAATTTTGTTCAACGTTGACAGTGTTGAAGGAGTTCACAAAGAAGGTGTCAGTTATTTTAACATTTCAACGTTCCATCACTTTTAACTACAGCTGCAGGAGTTTGAAACACGTCTGTTTACTTTTCAGATTTAGACTAACGTTTTATTTACATTTCAGTGTCAGATGTGTGTTTGTAGAATCAAAAAGTGGTATGTAATCAAAAGGTAGAATTTTACGATATTTTTCCACCTGACATGGTTTACAGTAGAAGAGTCGTGTTATTAGAACCACGATCGCAGAATGTGTTTGTAAAGTCCGGAAGTACCTATCAGAGTGTTTGTGATATATACATATATATAGCTGATTTGGGCGCAAATAAAAGTTGACATAGTTTCGTCTGGCTGTCCGTTCGTTCACTCCGCTGTATATTACGCTATGTGTGGTACGAATTCTTCTTTTATTTAATTTTTTTATTCCTTTTTGTTTCATTACGTAATCAATTTACAATCTATTCACAAAAATAATCAGTGAACGTAACAAAGGCTAATTTCCTCTAATAAGAGCTTTATAATAATACAGATACGCTATTTAAATAAGTGAAAAGAGAGCAGGTTCATTAAAAATAAAATTGGAAAATAAGAAGAAGCGCATATCTTACTCTTAGCTGCTTCTTGCAGGTGAATTTTGAAAAGTTCAGACGTTTAGCCGATACACGGAGTCGACTAATATTAATGTGGATGTAATCAATCGATGGAAACTCCACAATTATGGATATTAAAGACTCATCCGAAGATTGCGTCTTAATTGTGTTTTCTTGTTTTCGTATTTTCTTATTTTCTTTTCATTTTTTTTACGATTAAATTGCTCTTTCGCTTACTTGAATACGCCAGAGTACGCGCACGTCTGTTTTCTATTTGCGTTGTAGGTGTAAAGCAATATAACGCAGGAAGTAATTTTTGCACAAACATAAATTACTATTTCCCTCAGGACATGGTTTCTTTGATTTTGATTTTAACATATATCCTGCTTAAGTTGATTTCTCGTGTTACGTAAACTTACAGGCAAGCAGTGATATCATCGCGCTTTTATTTATAATAAGTTAGCTTAAATAAAATAAAATATCATTGGGGCCAATAGCGTGTTAACTTTTTCCTTTAACAGATCTTTAGGCGTTAATGAAATTTTGAACTTGTTAATGCCTGTTTAACAAATTCCTCTTTTCATATATATATATGTATATATATAACACACTATGCTAAGTTATCGAAGATGAATTTAAATTCGTTTGCGATATTGTAGGAAAAAGTCGACAGTATAGGTAGAGTGTCTTGTAACGTTGAATATTGTAAAGATAGTTATTACTACGATTGCCTATTGTGTGATGTTAATCTTACTATCAATTTGTATTCATTTATACATTATGTACAACAAAAGCGTCCCTTGTTCGCAAACAGAAAATAAACCTTCTCTTTTCTTCTTTTTGTAGGATCCCTTTCTACTACTTATGCTTAATGTTTCATAATTTTATTAACAGTAATGGGCTGTAAACGAGATCGAATTTTAATTTCAGGACAATTTTCTTAATAATTATGGTTTTCCAAATTACCAAATATCAGACGAAATATTATACCCTTGTCTATGATATGTTTGTTACAGACTGACTACAAGGATAACATCGATGTAAGGGAAAATAAGTTTATAGCAAAGCAAAGTATGATACCTTTGACTGCAACAAGAAAGTATTCGTTTTATATAATAGCATGTGTGGTATTAATTAAAAATGTCTTTGCGAAATTTTTAAGCAAATCTGTGTAACCAATAGTTTGAAGTCGTTTTCATCCTTTCGCTTTTGCACATTTTTTTAACATTGATTTATATAAGACAACGTAATAAACTATGAGTATGGGAATTAGTAAACTAAGGAACCTGGCTTGTGGTAAACTGTTTTGTGTCCTCTAGCAGACGTCTCTCGTACAACGCGAAACTTTTGAAACCCTTTTTCGATATAAGAGAGCGTTTGATGTAACACGACTTTAAAACCTCGCGTTCAGGTGGATTTTATTTTCAGTTGCGTTCAATAAGGAGAAGTCTGAAAAATGTTCCGAATTTCTTTTTGAAAGGGGACAGCATCGGTTGTATGCTTTGCAAGTGAAGTTGGTGAAGTGTTTGCTGCCTTTGTTTTTAACATTTTAGAAAGTAAATATCGGAAAGTAAGAAAAAAGTATCTGATGCATGCTGATTTTAATTTGAGTTATGTAAAAAATCAAGTTGTAACGTCTATAATAAATCTAATGTGAGACCGTAAAATTCATTAATAATATAATGTCTGACAATATCAAGAGGTAAAAAGTTAAATAAAACTTTATTTCACTCCAAGAAAAGGTGGAAAGTTGTGAAAAGAGTATAGAGAATGAGGTCTTCATCTATTGCATCGAGCATTAAATTTAACTGAAGATATTATTCGAATTATAATACAAAATGAAAGCAAAATTAGTAAAAAAGTCGCCACTGATTGTTCCTAAGATGCGAAACGACAAGTGTGCGTGACAAGTAATTCTGTGTTGAATTTTTTTTTCTTTACTTCTTTTCATTTATATGTTTGTTTCGAAGGAAATTTCAGCTAACATAATACCTTACACCTTAAGACTGGGTTTCGATATGAGCCGACACACATTGTCTTGGCATATATTGTGTCAAAGTTGCGTATAACACAAAGCCAGGTATCGACATAACACCGTACACATTGCATTATGCTCTTCCGCACTATTATATCTTAGTTTAAGTAAATCAATAAAGACGTTCCGTATAAAACGGTTTAACGAATTAATCGTGTTATTCGAGGGACACCTGTTTCTACGCTTCGCTGAGCGATTTTAGAATCAGATTCGTATATTACGAAACATCGGTAATGCAGCAATATTTAAAACCAAAAGGTCATTAAATATATTGGAAATTGGCTTTAACAAAACATTTTCCTACTATGTGTAGAGAAACTTTCGCATAATAAATGTAAACAATAATGTTAATAATATATGTTAAAATTGTACCTCATGGAGAATAAAATATGCAAACACTTCGAATGCATATCAATTCATTTACATGTAATGGACGTGTGCATGTCATGCATTTACATATAATGAATACATAGGCATTTACGCATTTATGGATATAAATGAAACTTTCTCCTCTCGACATTAATCCATAGAAATATTGCAAAATCTATTAATATAAAATGATTTTTGTTTCTCATTCACTGCCTGAACGTATGCATATACATACATATTAATATGTTGCTTTACTTAAAATGAAGTCTTTATTTGCCGAAGTCGTCATAATATTGACGTAGGATAAGTAAAAGCGCTATAGCGTGCTCAGTTTCAGTTCTTGGGTAAATGTCTGCTGGTCATTTTTTAATATATACCAAAATTGCTGATATTCGTTGATAAGCATTGTTTAGTGCTTAAGGTATAGGGGGAGACTGTGATGTTTATTTTCCCTTAATTTTTCCCAGATATTTAGTGCAGATCGTAAGCTATTCATTCTTTTCGTTTGGCATTGCGAATTTAGATTTTGTTATCGCATTTTTGGTCCGTAAGGTTTTATATCCAAATTTTTTACCCGAAAATGAAAAAAGAAAAGGAGCATAAAATGAATAGAGACTTTAATTCGTTAAGGAGAGACGAAGCGAAAACAAAAACGATAGTACTATCATTGACGTCACTCGAATGTTGCCTTACCCTGTTCCACCACCATATCGAATCAATGTCGAGAAAGTCAAGATCAAAGTATTTGCAGGAATTCGCCTTCATCACACCACTGCAATATACTAATGCGTCTCCTATAGTTTGCAATTGTCGACAACATCTTACGATTACACGTATACTTGTATATACAACTATATCGAACCCTTTCCAATATTCGGAGATTTCATTTTATGCAAAGATTCTAACCCTTTGGATATCTTGAAAGTACGTGGGAAACCTAATATGAACTCGCTTCGCCAAACAGATTGGACTAATCATCTGCTCTATCGCTTAAAAAAAACCACTGATAGTCTTAGTTCCTGATGCCCCACCTACTTTTAATTCTAGAATTTATTTCTTTCGTCTATTTTTTACGCATTAAGAGAAGTTAAGGAAGTGTCGGCTTTAAGAAATTAAATTAAAAAAAATTTAGATATTTGACACGTTTGCAATGAAATACTGCGTCTATTGCCACTCAATAAGCGTTCGATCGGACTTATATCATAACCCTGTTGGCAGACGCATATAAGATATCTGGATAGTATCAACTTTTAAGCGATAAGTGTCAAAACTGCGATATGTGACAATTGATGCAGTATGCTAGACTAGATTCAAGAGTCAAATCGGCAGTCAACCGAGTGTTGAAAACCGTCCAAACCGACAAAAAAAGTAGTATCATTAGAAGCACTGCAAGCACTGCAAAGCACTGTAAACTAATTGTCAGAATGTCATGAACTATTGGTACGTATCGTTTGAAGAGTACTATTACCCAGAAATTGTATACATCTGTCAACAATGTTGCTCTATATGTCTCAGACTGGGGACTTATTGAGTGGTTTGATAAAAGGATTGAATCTCAATTCAAAATGTTTTTACATACAATAGATCGTGGAGGTGGGTGTCAGCATAGTTTGATCTTTTGCTTTACTTACCTTCTTCATAAAAGTCATCACATTTGTTGGCAACATTTTAAGTTTTATTGTAATCCAATAATTATTTAAAGGAAATATGAACTGCGTGGCATGATTTTATTACGCATCGGTTTATGTGACATTTATGTTAATCGACATTCATTATCCTATCCTTTCTTTTTGATCGTTTTTCTTTCTGCACTTTTTTAAAAAATTTTAATTGTTAAATATTCGAGTTAAAGATTTGAAGAAAAAAAAAAAAAAAAAAATAAAATATAAATTAATAAATAATCCATTATGTGGTTGTCATTGTACTGATTTGGAAAATAAATTAGAAATGAGTTAAATTGATTGCTCACTTAAGTAGAGTATTAACTGACCGTAAACCGTAAAAGTGAATTCATTATATTGATAATAATTCATTCCTTTTCAAAATGTAATTTTTTTGTTAATTAATTTTAACGATTTTAATCATTTTCTGCTTCTGTTGCTCCGGCTGCTAGTGGCTTTCGCTTTATTGGTGTCCGCAGTCGTTGAGTGCAACTATCTCATGGACAATATTATTAAGCGTGTTACCTGTAAAGTGAAATATTACATATTGTTAGTGGATGAAGCAACCAAATAGGAAAGTGATTTTCAGTGCAAAAATGTATACATTTTTTTGTTTCATAAGATTTTCTTCGAAAGAGTTCAAAGTATCAGTTTTTCGAATGATATTAAGGCAAACTTGAAAAGAGGGTAAACAATATGTGACTTCGTCGTAATTATTAATGTGTAAAAATAAGCGAATTTCAATCAATTAATCAATTAATAATAAAATCTTTGCATTCAAGTAAAAGAGCATTGACGCGAAAAAGAGTTACAAATATTTAAATAGTTATTCGATCGGAAATTATTTCAACTGAAGCTTAATACAAGCATCACAGCATGGGAAGACATTTTTGCTTGTAACGCCGGGAGATCAGTTTAAGGCAGGCACGGGTAACCGCCACATGGCAATACCGCAAATGGACTGCATCTCAGTTCATTACCAGCTCACGTCTGCAGCTATCAAATGTGAAACGTGCTTAAGTGCTTTTTTTTGCTTTTTTGTTAATTAGACCTAGAAAATGAGCGATTTAAAAAAAGGCAAATTGACGCAGAAGACCATATTTTTAAGAATAGTTGGACCTTGTTCCGGTTCCCACAATTGTAGGAAGATTAAAATTGCTCCATAGGCAAAAAATTGTCCATCCCTGCTTTAAAGGACCCTTTACAGAATTGCCTACACACACATAACAATTGCCTAATAAGACGAAATCAGCCGTGTATCGCTGCACTGATGCGTTTTGCTGCAGAATAACTCATCGAGCAACATTTTATAAATCAAAATTTCCCACAGACAAAAGATCTTTTAGATTGCATGCTAGAACTTTCAAAAATTGTGCCTAATATTTGTTTATTATTATTATTATTATTTCTTTTAATTACCGATTTGATTTATAATCAACCCAAAAAGATAATAAGCAAAAATCATGGCACGAAAAATAAATTAGTTTCTAAATGGAAGAATTCGTATATCATGGCTTATCTCACTCGGTTCATCTAGAAGAGATATTGACACTGGATTTACGCGATTACTCAGTCTGATGAAATATCTTGAAGAAAGGTATTGAATGCGGCTTTTAACATACGAAAAAAACAGAGAATTAGACGAAGAGTTCTAGACCACGGTATTCTCGTATAGCTTCTATATGATTTTTCCATACCAATCTTTTATACAGTTGTTGGTGGAGACATTGTTGTCATTGCTTAAGTAATGAAGAACGAGAATACTTATCTATCGTGAATGTGACATACGTAGATTTCCCAGAACTTTATTTAACATTCCATTTATTCAGCCAAAGCGGAATTTCGTTAAGAAGAATTTGTAGTTTGTGAGGAACATCTGTTGCATCACAAAGGGTCGTCTGCGTCATTTGTCGCGGGAAATTGTATAAAGTATTGGACTTAAAACAATACCCCGATCACAATACCCGTGATTCGTAACTTTAAGTTAGCAATGTTTTGCAAATAGGGTTTAAGCAGCAGGCACATTGGAGTTGGAAGGAAGTTTTTAAGTTTGACAAGTAGCCGGCCATGCTAGACTTCATCCAACGCCTTTTGTGGCCTTATGGTAAGAAGTGAATATAGTAGTTATCGAAAGTAAAACGAAATTTGATTTCTTTTTTTCTTTTTATGCCAAACCAAACCCATTTGTACAGTCTATAGCGTACATTACATTTTATAAGTTAAAAGCACGTTTTGAGCCTTCATCAGCATAACTGATATTTTTTCATTATTGCCTAAGAACGATTTGAAGTGTTGTCGTCGTACACACATAGGTAAGTGGGACGAACACGACGTTAAGTACGGAAAATGTGTTGTTAAATAAATTTGATCTGGAAATTTGACAGGTACACGTAAAATGCATTAGAAAGTATTCACTTTAGTTCTGATTTCCTTATAAACTGAACGTAAGTGTGTATGTAGAGACATTGCATATAGTTTTTCTTAACTTTTCTCTTTCCAAGAAATAAGCAAAGTGTAAACGATCAAAATTTGTTTAAACAAACCTTCAGGCACCTGTTTTCAAATCCCATAGCCTCTATAAGTCGCATAACCCATCATTGAATAAGATCGCAACATGATAGGAAGATGTAGTCACTATTGACACATCCATGTGATTTTTAGATAGCAGCAACCTTCGAACGATATCACAACAAAATTTTATGAACCTCGGATCATTAGCTTACAAGTAACGTCACTTTTGTAATTTTCAAAACAATGGAAAAATCTGAATTTAGTGAGTTTATGACCAAAACACTGCTGTTTGATGAGAAGAAATATTGTTCACAACCACAATTGGCCTAGACACCCGCTCTGGCCGCCCGAAATCGGCACTTGTTCCAGAAACCATACACAAAGTGCGAAAAATCGTTTTAAAAGACCGGAATGTGAAGCGGCACCACATAGATAATATCTTAATGATATCAGAAGGGAGTGTAATTTTCTTTGGCATGAATATGTGTCCGTAAGAAAGGTCTATCCGAGCGCGTTCAATTTCGACAACAACAACGCGTTGAACATTCAGAGTGCTGTTTGGCCCTAGCTAGACGATATACGACAAGGAATGAAATGTGGATCCATCACTACACTCCAAATTCAAATCGGCAATCACGCAGGTGGACAGCAACGGACGAAAGTCGTTAACAAGCGACCAAAAAACTAGTGTCAGTAAAACGACTGTAACTTGTCAACTAATGATCAGAATGCCATAGAATTTTGATAAGCGTCGTTGGAAGGTTAGTTAATACTATTCAGAAATCATGAGTCTGTAAAGAATGCTCCCATATATGTGTCAGACCGGAGACTTACCGACTGTGATGTGCTATATATTCTCCATGAAATGCGGACTATTGCAGGACATATCTCAATGAACTGGCAATCAATCCACTTCCCAAGTACATCTAGCTGCAAGTTCAGTCCAATTCACAACTCGTATATACGCTATACATACATTTTAAAAGTATTTTGTGTAAAACTAGCAAATTATTAATGAAAAAGTCGTTTCTTATTAACAAAGTTGTTGTTATTATTGCAGGTGAAAATCAACCAACTGAACTTAGTATGGCCGACGTATTGTTGCCACTGCACATTTACTATTGGCTCTTGACATTTTAAACGACTCCAGATTTCTGGTTGGGACAATGAAATAAAGCATTGCCATAACAACTAAGGCCGCGCTACTCTATCTACGATATCATGATAAAGTTATGAATTCACTGACAACCGACAACATAGCACTAACAGAAAAGAATGACAGTAAATATGTTTTCTGTTCTCATTTTTTCTTTTTTTTTTCATTAGTCCTGTTCAAGCGTAATTCTTAATAATATTGCCACGTAAACCGCCTGTTTGCGATTTATGTTTTTATCTTAATATTCCTAAGATTAGGTTCGTATGATGGGATTGTGAATTTTCGGATAATGTAGTTTTTTTTTTTTTTTACAAAATTCAAAGACATTTGCAGAGTTTACAAGAAATGTATATATAGAAATAAATACTCCAACCCACTGCACTTAATGCTGTTGTTCATGTAACGACTTTTCAAGATAAGGCGTTATAGGCGAAATGGTTGAAAAAGTGGTTCGATTCAAACCATTTTCAATAGCATTCGTCCAAGTGCCAGTGTACCAAATTCAACAAGGCACACGTAGTTTGCACACAAAAATACATTGAGAGATTTTAGACGGGCAAACACGTGCAGATGGATTCACAGAGTGATTCTGATTTGATTAGTGTAATAAAAGATAGTTCTAGCTGCTGCTACTTATGATAGTTTTGCCATCACACAACCCTTGATTCTGTTAAGCTGCCTGCTCTGCCTATGAATGTTTCTGAAAATTAGTCACAACCACTAACAGGGAATTATTGCTTGTCCCGTCGACCTTCGGCCGCATAAAGCACTTTCAATTAATGACAGCGGTAGGTAAACCATTAGAAATTCGTATTAGCTTTCAGCGTTTTAAAGGATTTGGTGGTCCGGAAAATCGGGCAGGTCTCATATAGACTAATATCATCAAGTGTATGGTTTTCCTAACCATGATAATTATATTTGATTTAATAAATGTGAAAATAAATTAATAAAAAATACAAAATATAAACCAAAGTTAACAACGTTCGCTAATATTATTATCCTACAAAATGTAGTAAAGGATTGTATAGGGGAACGAGTTTCAATTTACTATTTAACTGCGAATATTTTTTCCTTTTGCTGAGTGAAGAGTGCCTTCTCGGCATTGCTTATGCGAGCTAAGAAATTATTAAAATGTAAAAATTTTGTTTCAATTTTCCTATATGCACACAAATACATAGACAGGTTTGCGTCCAAATGTACAGGGAAATGCACAAATATTCTTAGTATTGTCAGAAAATCAATAAATAGAAAATGATGAGAAAAGGAAAATAAACAAAGAGATAAGATAAAGAGATGAAATGCATTTGAAAACTGGATTTTATTCACAATCTTTTCAATAAAGCACATATTACAATGAATAATAACATACGTTTCGAGTCTACATGAAAAAAAAAAAACAAAATAAAAAGAAAGGAAATTGATAAAAAGGTTGAAAGCAAAGTTTCCTTTGAAACATAAATAGAGAATGACAAAAGTTTTTTTTCTTTCTCTTTGTCTTTCCTCTGGTCCGAATATTGAATGCACTTCGCTTAGAACGCAATTTATTTGAAGTCGAACTTCCAATCATGGTAGATTCTGATGCCAAACATAAATCACTTTTAAATTTTGTAAATATTTTGTAATAATCAAGAAACTGATCAAAGCATTTTTTAACGGCAGTCATGTAAGTCGCATTTTACTGTCTAAAATCTGAAATCCTTAAAATTATGGCCACTTTACGGAACTTGTTTAGTCATAAACTTTTGGTGATATTGCATACGAACTCGGCCTGTTTTCAAACTTACTCGCACTTGAGTACTGAATATGACAATAGTGTGTATGAAAATTGCTCCTCCACGATATTGTAAATATTCCTTCGGAATTGTTATGTTCAAAAAAAAAGTTCATTCATTAGAAAAGGAAGAAAAGGTAAGAGGCCGTAATGCAGAAGCCTTTTCCCCACAATAGTACCTATCGTTAGGGATTACGAATGCAGGGTCAATTCATATTTTTGTTATTATGCCTCTTCTACATTATGTTTGCCATCGATTTGAAGCTCTTCGTATCGATGATTTTTCTGTTCTGTCAGCATATGCGTAGTTTATCTTTTGTTATGTTATAAATTGTTGCAGGAATTTGAATGGAAATAAAAATATTTTTTTTTTTAATATCTAACACAAGGCGTACAGGTGGAGCTACATAGATTGAGGTTAAGGTGATTTTGTTATAACACATGTAGGATTTGGAAACTTGAAATATTATGTCATCTAATAGATTTCGGAGTAGATCTACCGAAGTCGTTAAAACTTTAGTTCTTTAATTTTCCTGCTGTCTTTAATTCCGTTTGCAAAATCCTTAAATACATATACACACAACGGGGAACGAGATTAAGTCTCGTAGAGACTATCATTCCAGATAGCAAAAAGGAAGGAAAAAGACGCAAAAGATATGTGAAAAAAAGGAAGAAACCTTTTTTTACTTCATTTCTTCAATAATGCGCATACACATATGTTTTTATTCATAGAATTTTTCATCAAATTCTTCAACAGTAACATGATTTCGATAGAATCGTAGTTGGTATACAATACAATGTATTTAGTAATTGAGGAAGCTACCTTTTCCGTTTGACTGCAAATAGCAAGCTCATCGAATAAGGCCAAGTTATTTCTATGGTAATGTTAATAAGGACAAACATGCATCTGAGAGATTTCAAATTCACAGACTTGCCTATCTATCTATCATTGAATCATTTGAAATTTTACAAACGTTTCTATATACGTTTATGGCTGGATGCGGTAAAATTTTAGCTATTATTTGTTATAAAATAAGCTTTCGACATTTATATCACTTTAATAAGTGTTTAGAGTAAAGAGGTTTACAATTTTGATTTTTTAAGTTTTCTTCTTTAACCCGTCTTCCCGAATGAGGAGTACATCCATTTCGTCAAACGTTTGCGCTTAGCCGAAAGGAAGCTTCAGAAATTCCATGAATTATATATAGTCTTGATAGGCTGATGAAAATCTACATTGATTTAAGCACGTCCGGCTGTCTGTCTGCGTAATGTCTGTGTTAAGCATTCTCTTGTCCACAAAAATGAAATTATGGTACAAATATTGGAAGCTCTTGCACGTAAGTTGGCATTGATAGTGGGCCAAATCGGTCGAAGGACACACATGAACTGAGAACACCTCCGTTTTTCAAAAGGAATAAAAAATTGGTTTTTCGCTCGTTACAGCTAGAACAGGTAAATCTACGAAAACTTGAACATGCCTTCTATGAGCAATTCTGTAGTACCTGTACAAATATGGGAAAAATTGACCACATTTACCCAATATTATAGTGTATCAAAAAAATTAAGATATCGCGTAAAAATTTGCAAAAAAAAGTGAAAATTATCCAAACCAGCCAAAAGACATGCCTACAGCGTCCACACGCCTATGCAACAATATATGTGAACACCTTTGCTTTCCTATTTTTTGCTTATTATGCACTATACAAGCTTTCATTCTGAGAATAGAAGAAACCAGCCACGTTTACCCAACACTGTAGGGTATGAAAATGTAATTCTTTTCCTTTCTTTAAGCCCAGTTTCAAGACAACGGTGATGGGTATAAACGATTCGGTCACGATTGAATATAATTTTCTTACTTGTTCTTTTTGTTGAGTAATATTTTCTTGTTCGCCAATGCGAAGTTTTTCAAAATACTCCCTAGAGACCAAGTACATTTTTGATCAACTTGCTTCAGCTTTGTTATTGTTCGTCTGCCTTTACGTTAGTCCATAAAGTCTCATAAAGTTATATTAAAAATGTACATCTCAATGTGATGCCAATTATTCTTGGAGATCGGACAATTGGGCGTATAAGTACTCATACTTAAATAGTTTCATTTTATTGCGTATTGTATTTACGATATGACGGTCTTCCTCTTTCTCCGCAAAAAAACTCTGTATCGTTTTTATGCTAAGATAATTTTTATTTATTTTAAGAGATAAAATTTGAACTTTTCAAGTAACAAAATAATGATTTAAAAAATGTCCACGACGTATAATGCCTTGAAACCAGTAACCTGCCGACTCATCAGTCCGTCAATTCACGAAGTTTTGGCATTGCCAGTGCGCTTGCTCTCCAGCGTTTCGGTTTGTTAATCTTGGAATATGTCGACTTGTCGGTCTTTCGGTTTGATAATCAAGTGTTCCTGCCAGCCAGCCTGTTATTCGGTCTCTTCGTCTGTCAATCTGCCTCTCGATTTGTTAGCTTTGCGGTTTGTTAGTCTGTCGGGCAGTCAATATCTCCGCCACTTTGTCATTTTGTCAACATGGATGTTCGCTGGTTCCTCTTTAGGTTAGCTTGCCACTCTGCAAGTCGACTTGCGACAAAAAACCTTTCCCCCTAACCTATGCTTGTTAACATGAGGGCAACAAAGAGATTGCAAGATAAATTTTCTTTAACGAAATTTCTTGATCTTTATACAAAACTTGTAAGTATACAAAATTGCTTTGAAACATCTTTTATCAATAAATATTTATTGAACGTTCATTGTTTTGCAAATATATTTTTTTAAATATTTAAAAGTGAAAACGATGTTAAATTTAATACCAATTATTAAAACCTTTCTTTTTGAAATTTATGTACCCCGACGATTATGTGGCAAAATAAAACCAGCAGACGGTTGGGTTATTTTCTCGCTGAGCAGCTAGCAAACGACTTGGTAGTTAAGCGGGGACTAGAACCGAAATAATGCTTTCTACTACATATGAGCATGATTCTCCTTAAATGTGTGGGTGTTATGTGATCGAAGCAAGATTCTGAATCATCTGTCGGTTTTGCCGGCAAGTTGTCACGATGCATACATACGTTTTTACGCTGGATTTAAAAATTAACTGCATCCATTCATACGTCTATGGTTACGTCTAATTGGTTTTAAGCACTTTCTTCAAATTTTCATTCAACGAAAGGCTATAGGAATTAGTTTTCCTCAATTTTCTGCTTACAATCGGTGCCGCACGTACTTGTGTGACATTTATTTATTTACTTTGTTTTTTGCAATAAAGTTTTGATTAAATTTACTAAACGTTGCGCCTTTGCAAGAATTACATTTCAATGGAAAAACAACGAAACATAGATACTTTAAAAAACATTTATTTCATTTATTCATTTTATAATAACATAAAATTCAGGCGGAAAATAAATTCAAAAAATGTTGTGGATTTTTGTTTTCAAAATGTGGTTCCGGTAGTTTATCCAATTTCTAATGATAAAAACAGTTAAGCAAACAAATTTACTGATCCAAATATTTGGAAATATTTTCCTTTTATTATTGAAAATTTACTTTTCGAGTCACTTGACGTACAAGTTTATAATGTGGACAGATGCACATAAATGAGACGTGAGTAGTGCGCTTTTAACTTTTCTCTCCCGCAGAAAGCAAAGGAAAGCGTAAATCGCATTAAATAAGCAAATACACTAAAGAAACTAATCGGAGAGGATGTGGTCATTATCCACATTTCCAGCATATTGTAAGAGATGATGCTGACAGCGGTTTGACAGGACATTATAGTAACTTTTTTTTTTTTTTCAAGAGAAAAACAAGAATTCTTGCAGAAAATAAATAAATAAAACTTCACATCTTCCTTCCAAGTTTACATTTAAGTTGAAAACCTTGAATAAGTTGAAAAAGTATTGCAGGCATGTGGTCCGAAGGTTTTTGAGTTGAAAACATTGCATAAGTATAGAAATTAAAAATAAAAAAGCAACATTTTTAAGCTCTCGAACTTGAATCGTAATAGAAACAATTACACTTAAGTAATTTCAGCTATTGAATGAATCATATGTTGGTACTTAAGTTAGTCAATTGTTCATGTCACTGATTGACATTAGATTGAAGAAAAGTTTCGATCGAAAAGCAAAGCAATATGCATACAGAAGGCTTAACAACACTCTTAGCTGTTCAACCCTATGAGAAATATGATGGACGTCTCATCCGTTTTGTCCAAAAAACTAAGTTGTGTTCATTTCATGCTTTTCAAATTTTCTGTCATCAATTGCTTACAACAACTAATTATGCAGATTGAAATTCCATACACAAAAAAAAATGTCCAATGCATTGACTTGAAACTTTTATCTTGGGAGCCGTAAAAACACGACCATTTGACCATTCAAAAGTGTTGAGGAAGAAGAAGAAATGTGGTAAGATGGACGGTTTCTTTGCATATGTTCGGCCATCATCTCATCTCATCATTAATTTGTTGACGGCAGTTCCCTTGACCTAAGACAGACAATTGCATTAACAATAAAACAGTTGAAAAGTATTTATTATAAAACTCCACCGTCCGTCCAACCATCAAACTATTAAGTAAGCATTTGATATTATTTTATTTAAGTATGGTACTCAGGTGCTCGCCAAGTATGGATGTTCATCTCTCACAGAAAGTTCGATATCACTACGAAATTATTCATTACGGGTTATAGCGTATATATTAAATTTGGCGATTGCATTTTCGAGACTAAAGTTTAGCAATTGAAAAAAGCAACTATTTTAAAGCAGTTCCATGGCTCTAGGGAAAATGATAAGATATTGCGATTTTGATTATGACAAACTCTCGGGCACGTAGACTTAGTTTTACTTAAACGTTTTAGATTGTCTTTGATGCGAATTTTATGGGCAAGTATGTCGCATATTCTGTCTACGGGAAGACTGAACCAAATGCTATTACTATGTATGTGTTTTATGTTTCATTGCACAGATATGCAAGAATATTAATGCAAAACTATGAATTTTAAGTGTAAGCTATTTTCTGGGATACTTCATTGACACACTGTGGATATATTGAGTTTCAAATCAACACAATTGAATCGAACACAAATGTATGCATGCATGTATTTATGCGGACACGCACTCGCACTCGCACTCGCACTCGCACTCGAATTCAACGCAATCGCACAAACAAATTTTAAATAATGTTTTGTTTTTGGTTCTGGTTCGATGTGGTCGGACGTTGGGTTTAGTCTATATCATCTCTTGTGTTCTCCTATGGACGAAATATTAATTCAATTGTTTATTCATGCATATTGATATTTGGCACATCAATCACCAAAAATGCATTCATTCAGATAGATAGATATCGATACATATACACGTACAGCTTAGTTAAGTTAATTTAAAATACTTTATATATAACGTGAATTGAGTGCCCCTTCCCTACGCTTAAATTTCTATATCAAAAGGAAATGTGAATTCATTTTTTAATCAATTTACAAATCTTCACAAATGTACTTTAAAAAGACGCTTTGAAAAGAAAACAATAAAAGCAATCAACAGCACAGATATGATATATATTTATATATATGTATATATATATATATATATATATATATTATAGCTTGTAAGAGATGAATGAAAGATGCATATCTTGTCGTTGTAGTGAATTTATTGAAAACTTTATTCTTATTTTATTAGACGATTTTGTTCTTTTGCTTTATACTTATACTTAATAGTGGAAAATTTTCGTAGAATTTTCAAAATGAAAGCAAAACATTAAACAGCTTTGAAACCAATTTACGCCTTAATTAGAGCATTATTCTCCAATTCCACTGTAGTAACCGCATGAGGTCTTTCGTGTATGGGATTTACATATATACTATTAAGAAATTTACATAATTTGGTTTAATAATGAGAAGGAAAAGGGATGAAAAGTAAAACGAGCTCTTGAAAAATTATCTTTTCATCGCGACACAACTGCAAGAAAGTTAATGAGGAAGGTGTTAAGGACGAGCGCTCATGTGGCGTTGCTCAATCTAACATTAAATCATCTTAACAGAGCAATTAACATATCTGTCGGGCTATGACCCACACAGCTTCAAAATTCTCTTGAATTTCGAATATTTTAAATAACAAACACAAAAAATTGTTTTCAAATTTTTCAAAACTCTTTCGTATTAGAAGAACTGTTAAAATGTATCATTAGACTAATGTACAAGTTTCTTGCTGTAGAAATAACCTTTAATGTACATATATTACATATTTTATGTACCAGTACCCAGTATAGGTTGGTACACTACTTTTATCCGCCTATTTGCTACGTGGGGAAATATATACCAAAGTCGCTATAAACTATAGATGTTCTTGTTCGACGCAAGATTCTGATTTTTTGCACTGATAAGTATATCGAGATCATTTTTATTAATATAAAAATTAAAAATAAACAAAAAAAGCTCTAAAATTGTGAACTTTTCTGAAACTAATTAAGACTTGTAGGATATGACGTCAATCGATGAAATACGATCGGTAACATGTGAGACAACATACAGACAATATTCAGTCATCTAGATCTGCTTGAAATCCTTTTTCCTCGTCACTTCTGCAGAAGAAGGGCGGACGGAGAATTTAAAGAACGCTCGTGTGAACGTACGACTCCGTAATTGTGTACGTTACGAAACAAACGAGAAAATAAATATATGTTCCTCTAAAGGATACAATTATTAAACTTATTATTATTATTATTATTATGGAATAAGTTCTATGTCATAAAATTATGTGGCAACTATATGAATAAATTATATATCCATTAAATATATACATATATGGTGTACATCTATGATACACACGCATGATGCATATATAACACATATGATAATAAATATATATGTAAAGTTATTTACAGATAAAATGGTGTATGGGTTTTTATGAAGCAATTCACGAGCATATTTTTATCAACGCATAAATATACCTTTCAGTTGGAACATGCACACTTAACTGACGCTACATATATATATACATGTAAGCAAATAAGAAACACATATTCGTTTCGGGATGAACTTTGAATATCCACCAACTCGAGCAGATGCTTTGTTTACGACTGGCTCTTCCAAGCTAAACGTTTGTGTCACGCATCAGGTTGGTAACTGATTAGATCGGCCTTGAGGAAGACAATGTATTAACATTTTAGTCTTTAGTTTTCTTAAATTCGTTTTTTAGTTTCCTTTCTAGCTTTTGTGAATAACTGGATAAGGCTGAATTTTACTTTGGGTACTGGGTATCAGTCGTCTACCTTAATTTTTGCGAAAAATGTGCTATATCTAAAGTGTTTGAAAATTGTACGCTAGTAAAGAGCATACGACTTGATACATGTTTTGGGTGACTTGAATCCACATCTAAACACATTACGAACCATGTTACAAACTAAGTATGCTTTATTCGTTGGTAGCGTTTAAAAAAATTTCAATTAAATTTTATGATATCTGTTGCTTCATTTTATGGCACAAACACAGAGAAACATAAGCGCAGTAGAATATTAAATAATAAGAAGAAAAAAACAAATATAAAATAAAATAAAATAAATTGCTGTGAGGAAAACATTAAAGTTTTCCTTTTTCATGTTTTACACACGCACAATGCACGCGAGTGATAACTTTAAAGCTTAATTTATATTGATGTTAAAAAGTAAACATTTACCCAATCCGATTTTCCCTTTTTGCTTACATGCGTGTTTTTAATAACCAAATGCTTCGATTAATCTCCTGAATAATTTTAGATTTGAAACTATTGACCGAGTTCCGAGCAAGTCTGTAAGATCAAAGTATCACCTATCCATCGAATCAGAGGCCACCTAAGAAGCGTATTTGTAGTGTTGCTTTGTGCTCATAATCGAAAATATATAGACGAAAAGTTGCAATTTATCATTTAGGAGAATCATCATTACGTTAGATATAAATTATTTGAAAGTTTATTTGAAAATCTGCTGAGGATCAGCTTGAAAATACGCAAGTGCAAATATTGATCTAAAACCCGTGTAAGAATCACTGGTCATTTGATATGCGCTAGGAATCGGGATACATTGCATACTTCTTTACAGTCATTGATTAGAAGTGCCGAGTGTCCACGGTTCGCCTTGTCACTTGCTTTTTACTGTCGATTTTGACTTTTTCTACCAAGTTTTTCGTATGAAAATGTGAGCTATGGATAATAGTGCAAAAACTTTGTTGTTTTTTTTTTTTTTTTTTATCAAGCGTACGCTTCATTAAACCTCACAGAAGCAAATAGCATAGCAGAGAACAGTTTACGTGCGCTACCGCATCTATGATCCCTATCATCTAGTATCGGCTATTTTGAAATTGGTTAACGTTTTGTTAATTGCAAACTTTTCCAAGACTTGGTTGCGTAAAAAATTGCTGTCGAAATCTGCTGAATTAAAGGACTATTAATGAAAATGTTAAGAAACGTTCAACTTCTCTTTTTAAGGTAACTTTAGTTTTCCGACTATAAACACACCCCCCTATGATATATCATTTTTCTTCTTCGTTGCGATAAGTGGTTGAGAATTTAAGCCAGAGCCACTTTCGATTCATCCTTGTAAGCGTTGCAAACGACACAAGAGGATTAATGTGCAACCTTTTATATATTACTTATAAGAAGCGTGATAAGGTACAGTAACAACAGATGCGCTGATGATTTGATTTGTCAGTGAATTCAGATGAATTGAAATGTGAAATATTTTCGTTAAAATTGTGCATGCAACTATGCCAGAGTAAGTGAAGTCTTTTTTTTGCGACAAAAATGCTTTTATGAAAGCTTTTATATCCTCGATCACTTGGGGTACAAGGATATGTTATGTTTGCGTGGATATACAACACCCAAAATGACTTGGCGGGGACCTATTTTTTGTTATACCGACTATTATACCGATCTAAGCTTGTCTGTCCGTCTGTCTGCCTGTCTGCCTGTTTGCCTTTGTTGATTTCTTGTCGCGTTCAGCCTATAGATCGCAACTTCCGAGATGTTTTTATGAAATTTGATACATCGGCGCGTTTGGTTCGGTCCGGATAAGAGCGCTTTTCCAAGCACGTCCCATATAACGTCTTATTACGAAAAGTTGTTATATGAATGACTGTATTAACGATTTCGATCGTTGGTCATGGGCTACTATAATGTTTTCATTTGTTGTTATTTTTTAAGTTTTATTGTCTTTATTGAATCCCTTACAGGACATTGGTACGAAAAACTGTTGCGCATAACTGCCAGTATTACAAAAAAAAAAAAAATCTGACAAATTTTTTATTTTTCTGTTTTTACGTGTAAAGACTGTAACGATGCACCATGACTATGACATTTTGACATTCTGTCAGAATTAGTTAAACAAAATGACATAGGAAAATCTTCAGTTCCTTTCAATATGCTAATAGCATTTTGAAATACGTGAATATTCCCCTGTTTTAATTACACAACGGGGCATTTCCAACTCGCTACAGAGAACGCACACGCGTGCAATTAATTATGCGAATGAATTATGTAAACGGTATTCATCACCTCAATGGCAAGAGGAGCTGAGCTCTATTTAGCGGAAGGTAACATTTCAACCGTTAGAATCGCAAGCGCACTACACCGCCATTACGTTAGTTTACAATGACAACAAATCCATTACGCTTGAAAGCTTCTTTTGTCCTAACAGATATGTCAAACTACTATTTTTTTAGTAAATAAAAGTTAAACCGACCCTTTGGCGAATATTCAAAAACCAAAGGAATTTGTTATAATCAAGTGAATAATATTTCATTTGGGATTCGTATTTTCATTCTTTGTCTAGTAAAACTTCAGTGTTTTACTAAAATAATTAAAATGATTTCCTTAAAATGAATTCAGATACGGTCGTAGCTGATTAAATATGAGTACAATGGGAGTTTGTCGTATGCATCGTATGACTTCTCGTATTCAATTACAAACAAGCAAGAAAATTATATCCGGTCGTGACCGAATCTTTTATACCCATCACCGTGATCCTAAATAAAAGGAATATAAGAAAATTTTCATACTCTATAACATTGGATGGGCGCGGCTGTTTTCGGAATAAAAGTGGGAATTTATATGGCGTGTGTGTGTTGTAATTTATGTAATTTTTAAAAAATTTTCTACAATTTTTATAGATTTATCTGCTGTAGCTTATGAGTAATGACTAAATAGCTAATTTTCTATTTCTTTCGAAAACAGTGATGTCCTCGCATTACATAATGATATAGGCGCATCCTTCGGCTGATTTGACCCACTTTCAATACCAACCTGTGTGCAAAAACTTCCAACATTACGCAGATGTGCTTAAATTGATTGAGAATTGTATGCTGATTAAGGATATATACACTTTGCGGAGTCTTCGAAGTTTCCCTCTGGGCGTTACAAACGTTTTGACAAAATAAATGTACCCCCATTCGAGTATAAAAGGGAAAAAGAAAAAACCTATATGCGTGTAGGCCAAAAGCACTTTCACGGCTGATATGTGTTGTACTGAAAGCGCAAAACCGAACTGAGGTAAGTACGCGAAAACTTGGCAAATGATCGTGACAGCATTAGGTACAACGCACCCGGTGACAATTAAAGGTTTCAGCTCGGACGCGACATTGCCAATACACTGGCTTTGCCTTCCGCAATGTTCTGCTGTTAATCTTCTCAACAATCGCCTTTTTTTTTTGGATTTTCGAGCAAGGTAAAGGACGAACAATAACTAATTGAAGGATAATAAATTGAAAATGCAAAGCTGAAAACGCAAACACTCAACGATTCATCGTTTATTTGAAGTCCGTAACATTTTGATAAATGATAGAAAAAGTGCTCGATAGTGAAGCCAACTCTTAGGATTATTGGAAGTTAGGCACTCTGGCATCTGGCATCTGTTTCTCGGGGTCAGTTTCTTAATTGTTTTTCTGTGTAGAGAATTAAAATTGTCATTAGGAGCGATGGCTTCGCAGACTTAGGCAGCGTCTGGACTAGCCTTACTTTTGAATTTCTTACCGCAAGGAGGCTTTTCAATGCATTTCGCGGTATTTTTCATACTTACGTTTGCCCAAACCGTCAACTCCTTATCCAGTTGACAAAAAACATTTTTAATTTAAATAAAAAGCTCATCTGTCGAGGTCATAACAGAAGTAAATTCTTAACAAAATCATGCGTAAAGCCAATGCGTTTGTTATGCTCGAGCGATGAAATATTCCTGATGCATTGCTGCTACGGTCGCGTATTTGTTTAAGCGAATTTACTTTATTGATTGAGTTTGAATATGAATTGAAATTCTCCGGAAGCACTCCAAAAATAGTTGAGAAATTAAAATCATCATCAATGAAGTGCAAAAGTTTTTTGAAGTAACAGCAAAAGGGAAAAAAATGTTTTTCTTAAAGTAATTTTTAATTTGACTTCCACAGCTTAATTTGATAAAAAGACATGAAGTCTTAATTAAAATTTCGAAAAGCAAATTATTTACAAGTTTAAAAGCAAGTTTTGCATTATAAAATAACTTCAGAGAATTTTAATTCTATGTCTTCTCGGCATAAACCGAAAACTTAATGTCAACTAAAGTTACAAGAGGATGCAAGCGTTATATTACATACTAATTCTTTCAGATGATTAGTAACAATAATGAGAAGTTAGTAGCAAACAATCCATAAACCACTTACGTATACTCGTAGGAATAGATCTTGAATTCGCGTTAAGTGCACTGATTTTTGTGAACAATGGGAAGAATTTGAAATGATTGTCTATGAGCTCCAACTTATTATTATAATAAAAAATTCAAATTTTGCCAAATTATTTAAATCTGGCTGCAATCAGGTGTGCAATGGTTAAAGGATCAAAAAGAGTTTAAGGAAAAATTGATTATTAAAACAATGTTCGCATCGTATATATATATATATAATGTATAAAGTAGCGAAAATCGACCCATTGATGGACTACGGAATTAACAAAAGCAAAAACATGAATTTTAAGATGACAGCATAGTGGGTATCTGAGGTACGTTGCACAGCGAACGTAACTTTTGTATTTCTTGCTGAGCTGAAATTGTGACAACTTTCTTTTGAAAGCACACGCTATTAAACATTTTTTACATTATGTGACAACAAGTGGAACGAAATGGAAAACAGGAAAATTCTGCTTAACTACATGAAAAGAAATGTGCACTTTTGTTTAGCGTGTAGTTGTGAGGAATTCTTATAAAATTCTTACTAGTTTATCACAGACCTTGACAGTGCTCATTATACATTAGAACAAATACATGCAAATAAATGAATGTTTGTTTGTATGGAACATATACAATCCGTACACGGGTGTCGTAGACTAGGTAAACATGAGAATTATTGTATGTTTCGTATAAAAAGTTATCCAAACACTTGTATTATGGATGTTAAAAATTTATATATAAATCATGGGTATTTCTTCTTCTCTGAAAGAAGTAAAAAAAAGAAATAAACGAACGAAACATCAAAGTCTGCTTGCAAATGAAATGAAAACTTTTCAAGGGCAAAAAGTGTAGAACTTGTACAACGACAATAACATAGAAAAAGCTAAAGCTATTAAAAAAATAAATATAGAAATAATATGTTTGCGAAATATCCTCAAGTTACAAATAATTTACCTATTACTTAAGTCATTTACTTCGACAAACTTGACGAGTAAGAAAGGAAAAACTTTTGCAAAGGGTTAAAACCTCCACGATCTCTTTGTGCCGCACGCAAGTTACTATTAATAACACAAGTTTATGTATATTGTAACGTAAACTGTCCTTATGCAATTGCCGCATAGCTATCCAACTCCTTTTCAGATTAGGTTTGTACCATGGAATTGAGGTTTGTATGTTTACCTACGTTCCGTTTACACTTCTTAGGAAATCTATTTAGAAGATATTCACAAGAACTTTTATTTTTTTTTTACTTTTATGTTTCATTTCTTCCTCAGGCCTTCCGCAAATGTTCTCCTTATATAACCCTTCAGCTAGCACTATGGGGACCTTTTTGTGCTAATCCCTTTTCCCCCTAAATGATCTCCTAACTGCCGTGCATCTTTTCGCCAATCGCCAACTGCACGCACTGTATAGACCATTATGAGTATGTATTTGGAATTTGGCTTCTTAGAAAATCGAGCAGTTTCCATGCAAACTCAAATAATCATATGTGGGATTTTCGTAACACTATTTTAAATAACAAAGGAGTGAAGGTAAATTCGAATTGAGCAGAGTCCAAACCGAGTTCGATTGAAGACACGGTTGTTGGATTTACAAATTAGGAAAGTTGGAAAATTTTTATGGACGTCTCATGAACCTCCAGGAAAATATGTCTTGAACGAGCTATAGGAATGCGAGCTTTTCTCCACAGAACCGCGTTTAACATTTTCTTTTAAATTTTATATGTTAGCGTAAAGCAGCTATGGAAAAATAGTCAATTTTGGAATTTCAGTGCAGTCAAACTAGAAAATGTCGTCCCTAAGGGTGCGAATTTATCTTCAGCCCCTTTGCTTTGTTTCAAAATTTAGACTCTTCGTCATTTCGCAGTGAGGAACAAGATTAAGAGACAAATCCTTCTCCAGTTATGCATAATGACCTTAAACCAAAAGTTGAACGTCCCGAAATGCTACTGCTGTTGTAGATTAACTAAAATAAAATTTGTCCAAAGTCAACATTTTAAATAACATTCTCAAATATATGTTAAGGTACAGCTCAACCGTACTAGTAAGCGGCGTGTGGGTTAAAATGCAAAATAAGAAAAACAACCGACAGATATTTAAAAATATCTGTTTTATATTAGTTAGCCATAATATAAATATTGGTATTATATACGTTTGGAAACTAAACAATGCATTTATGGATCATGGAGCGACGAGTAAGGCTTTGGAGAAACCAACTATATTCACCTGCAAGAGCCTGGGTTGACTTCGAAAGAGAATATTAGCAGCAAATTTAGACCTTGTAAAGCATGCAGTAAATGATGGCGGAATCTTAACATTGTACCGTGAGGTAGAAGCAGATTCCATGCGAGTTTGAACTTGTCTTCTGACTGTTCTTCTAAATTTTTCTTAAAGATGGAGCCCAATCATGTACAAAAAGATGCTTCTACTACGACTTGATCATGACTATTTTTTGTATTGTGTAAGTGAGTAAGAAGACAGGAACAGGAGACGGCCGCAGCCTAATGGATGTGTGACCGATTAGTAGGTTTTATGCCTTTAGCGGCTGCTCACTTACTACAGCCAAGTGTACTCTACCACACTACGACCGATCATAAGCTTATTTAACTTACTTCACCATCAAAATGGTAAAAATCCCTAAAAAAGCACAAGTTTTAAAAATGATCTGAAGATATTACTCACTAGTAGAGACTGTCTTTTCACAGAATGTGGTTAAGTAAGAAATATTATCATTCGATTCGCCGAAAACTTTTGAGCTAAACAAGATAAGCAAGTGCAGTCAGAAAAAATCGTTTATTTCAAGGGTGAATGGTAAAAAATATTATGTTTCGACTGTTGTCCACCGTTAGCTGTATACATTTTCTAACTGACCGCGAGTTCTGTGCCGAAAGCGAGTATACTCGTTTTTTTGCCACTAACGTCATTGAAGGCCCACTGTTCGCTGTAACAATAAGTCATTCCTTTAAACAAGATTATTTAGGAAATGTGTAGTGAATGTAAACGGAGTGGCAACAAATTCTCTCGACGGATTTTGCTATAAGAGATGAGACGTTGCTTTCGCATATTGCAGTCGCCGTTTCCTTTAGTTATCCACATACTTGCTTTAGTTGTTGTTGTTGGCAATCTATCCTAGCAATTGTTTCGTTCGGGTGGAACGGTAAATAACACGCTACGTGCAGCAAATCCCTCCAAATTGACTTTGAAAATATATTCACCTTTAGCGTCGATGATAATATTTGTACACGACGCGAACAAAAGATTGCTTGCGATTCATCGGTAATTAAGCGGAATTACTCTTTGGATTAAGTAGAAAAAATAACGCATTCCATTCGGCTGATTAGAAGCTTCCAAAAGCTATTTGGCATATACTGCAGTGGGTTAACTCTGTCTGGCAGATCTAAATATATATCGATTTGGGAAATATTTCTAAAGCCCTTCATACGGTAGTAGGGTAGAAGATGGAATAATGCAAGCATCCGCACAATGCTAATAAAAATATACCCTTACCGCGTGTGGCGGCTCCTTTTTTTTCTTTTTCTGTTCTTTCTCAACGAACATTGTTGATTACAATGGATAGGTGTTGGATTAGTCGAGATTAAATTGTTAATATTTAACTGTTGAATAAAACTATGCAATGAAAACTTTATTAATGAAAAGAAAATAAAAACACAAATTTATCTTTCGTATCTTCTCTCTATCAAAGGGTAATTAACAAAGTTGTTTACTCACTAACTTTACTACGTGAAATATTTGATGTTTCTTTTCGAGCAGCAACAAATGTTCCTACTTCGAATGAAACCATTCAGATATAATTATAAGTTGTATAAATGTAAAGAGTCTTATACCAATACGCGAAATAAAATATTAAACTTATATTCCGGTGCGCTTTAACATTATCACGATTTGCTTGAAAACTGCGCTTTGATGGCTTCTCAGTATATATGCTGCGTTGTAATGGTAATTTCTAGCCGAGATATGACTTAGGGACTTTTCACATGGTCCACATTTAGTGCAACTCGTTTCTTTGTTAAATTACTACTATATGGGATCTTTCATTATGAAGTATTGAAAATTGAATCATTTTTTCACATGAGCATTCCAAAAACTGCTTCATCCGATTCAAAATTTTCATTTCAATTTCGAATGCAGTACTGCTTAGCGATTTTGGTCGAGAAATTTGTAAACTGCAGCTTTTTTCACATTTCGAAGAGCACGGTCCATCCTTGGCCCAAAATATGACAATATATCCAATTCCATCGTAATATCTGACAAATTGCAATCTATGGGTTGAGCACAAAAAATCATTCACGCACCTTATGCGGGTATACAAGCTTAAATGGATTCGGAAAATTGCCCTGAATTGGTCCGTGCTACATACATCTGTATAAACTTGATACTTCCTGCACTACTTGTAAGTGGTCCTGTATAAAAATAAGCACAACCTGCTAACTGTGGTAAATTTTTACTCTGGTGCGTTCGAACTTCACAAGTATATTTCGCGTTCTTCCTCATGTAACGTTCTCCGCACAACGTAAGCCTTTATAATTAAAAAACTTTACCAAAAAATTATCACTGGTATCGCAAACACGGTATCTTTGCACTCCTTCAAAAAAAAAAAAGGAAAACAACAAAAAAAGACTTCAGAATTTAAGGGCGTTAGCAAATACATTTACAAACTTTTGAAGTTGAACTCGTATAATCGCCAAAAGGATCGATAGGATTACATGTTTCCGTTCTATTACGCAAAGCTTCTGCACTCGCAATTCAAACGGTCACCGAGATCATCGAGTGATGCCTTATGCTTTCTCTTATTTCGTACTAAATGATTCAAGTTTGCAGTAAGATTTGTAAAAATTTTTGGAATTGACCTCAACCACATTAAAGCAGTTAAGTTAATCTAAGCATTGCTCTTTACTACATTGAGTAAGTGCAGCGTAGAACGGGTAATCTCTTATCTAATATCTGCGCAATATTTGAATGCTAACGCGATTTCCGTCCAAATCCATTGTGCACTTGCTTGGTGGGAAGCTGTTCTAGCATAATTTCAACTTGTCGACATACGGTAATTTTGAAAAACATTGAGAGTACATCGTTGCTTTCGTTGTGCCCATGCGATTGTTTCTTTTTGTGTTTGCACCATGAACGATTAAGCCATCGCTTTTATAGACTGAAGGTGAAGTCTTTTAAAACAAAGAAGAAAACAATTTTTCGCCGTTTTTTTTTATACTTGAAACTTCTGCTGAATAATGAACGAGCCTTGAATATGTTATATGTAGTTGGTAGATCATTTTTAGTCAGAGTAAAGGCGAACAAATCTTTGTGCATTTTCGTGTGTAAATATGAATTTTTTCAAGCTACCAGCTTGCTATTTGAACAAAAGAGTGCATCTTTCTCTCAAGCATGGTGCAGTAAGGCAGCCATGGAAGCAGCTGCCACAGAACTGCATAAACGATGATTATGTGCTTTGTAAGCATAATTTAAACAAAAAGTACAACAAGTGTACACATCTATAAAAATTATGTGAGTTTAAATATCGTAATAATAGTACTTTAAGTATTTTTGAATATTTGCCAAATTCTTTTACCATTTCCTTAACATAAATTGACACTTATTAGCAATGGCTGTGAAGACTCCTCTTTTTGTGAAAATTTAAAATAATGGACTATTCTTGGCAAACAACAAAAAAAACGAAAAACTTTACAGTCATAGCTAGGGCGAATCCGGACCCATTGTCCGCCTAAAGTGAATATATATAAATTGTAAAACGTTTTTTAATTGCGAATGTATGAGAAAACCAATCGATATCGGTTTTATTATATATTTGTGTTGACCGTTTTGTCCGCATATATCGTTCACGAATTGTGAATAAATATTGGCTGTAGATTGTATAAATTTGAAATGCTTTTTTTGCCTCCGTTTTGTTCTGCGAAGCATATCCATTCTAAACTTGACTTATGACAGGTGTCGACATTCTATACTAATCACGTATCAGATGAAAGTTGAGCATAAATAATGATCACTGAACACACGGGAATAGCGAGATCCATTTGAAGTTTTATTCTGCATGATATGCGTCATGTATATGTAGTTGCAATTTATTTTCAAATAATAACAACGAGTACGGATTTACTCAAACTTAGCGTCTGCAATGGAAATTATGAAATTATTTTACTTTCACTTAACCTGACTTCAATTCGGTTCATCTTAGGCATATACAAAGAATTCTTACAAAACTGAACCTGGCGAAAATGCAAATGAAAATGATAGCCTAAAAAGACAGATGGACACGCCTGAAATGCCTTCGCCCGCTTTGGAACGTCCAATTAGTTTTCCGCGAGAGTAACGACAATTTAACAAAATTTGCCCTCTGAGCATTGAAATGGTAAAACTTATTGAAGCATTGATTGCAATGAGCAAAGCGAAAACAACAGCAAAACAAAGAAATCAATGGTAACATATCGGCCAAAAGGAATCAAAATAAGTACAAGTGTGCCTTCTTTAACAAAAAATCGACGCTATTTTGAAAAAGTGCAAACTCTAAAATGCCTTCTCTCAAAGTGGTGCAATCATCTCGGTCGTTTGTTTACGAGTCGCAATGGTTCTAGTGGCGCTACTAGTTTCATTTTCCACACTACGGGAAAATCTAAATTGCGTGTCTTGAGGGTTATGTTCCCGCACCGTTCGAACTTGGCATTAATTTGAAAAGTGTTTTGGCAAGTGTTCTTCTTCGTCGAAAATAGCGATCTGTCAGAAAACTGAATGGCAAATGTAGGCAATGGCAAGTTGGCTACCGCGGTTACTCGCAGAGTAGCAAGACCTTTAGGACGTTAATTTCAATTTATTTCATATTTAATGTACAATGCAATATACTGCACATATTTATATAGTGATCTACACATAACACATAATTTGGTGAAAATAAACGACTGATCTAATAAGACTAAAAGCCTCTTGCAGTTCAATCACATAATTATATGACGCACATTAGAATTATATTTCAACAACGTCACTGAGAAGAAATCCTCGCATAGCTTGAAACTTAAAAAACGAATATATAGGAAAGCAATTACAGGTAATAAGAGAAAGCCAAAAGGCATGGTTATCTTGAAACAAGTAAATGTTTTACAATCGATTTTATATCACTAGGTAGTGTGATGTGTGTGCTGTTCCATAACTTTACAGCATTAATAAAAAACAGTCTTGAAGATGTGGTTTGTCTGTGATCTGATAAAACCAGATTCATAGTTCCTTTGTATCTAACAAACGTCAAATTTTCCCAGAGATACGTGGGCTCCTGCGTCAATGGATAAAACTAAGATTGCGTAAATTTAAATGCGAAACCAAATCTAAGCCCGGAATTCTCAGCGAGAAATTAGCTATCCAGTCATATTTCCTCTTCTTATATACGCATCTAACACACTTCTTTAGGGCAAGCCGTAATTCGTTTTTTGAGATATCATCAGGCATCCTCCCATATACGTTAGCACTGTAAGATATGAGACGGACCGTGGGGCATTCAATTAGTTTCAAGATAGCTTCCCTACAGATATATAGGAAGGTAACAGCAATAGCTTTCTTAAAGAGTTTTAAGGATCCTCTCAGCTGTGAAATTCAGCTTGAAACCGTGATTGAAAATAACACTGACGAATTCAATCTCGGTATACGCCATTACTTCTTTGGCTAGGGAAGTAACATCCAATGCACCGTGCGACATGCATTTGTCGTAGATTGTGTTCATCAGACCAATGGCCAATATTGTGTAGCCCATCATTTATTCGTTTGGGAAGGCTATTGATTAGGAACATTGTTTTGACCTGTTTACCTGTAATGAAGAGAATTTTTTGTTGCACTATGTCACAATGAACGAACTATATCTTAGTCCAGATGGCATTAAAAAGTGTATACAAATTGTTAATGTGGAGGATGACTTTAAAAGTTTATGGGCACTTCATACAATTTATCGGCAAATATTGGTTGTTTTTTAACAGCAAATAAATGGATGCACGTTCCTAGTTGCACTTTACGACAGATAACACCTCAACTGAGCATATTAAATAAAGTAATATAAGGGCATTTATGTCGTGTCATAACTTCTTTTAAGGCTCTCACGATATTGCTAAAGGTATTTCTACATTGTATTGCACATAATGCAATAAGCGAAAGGGACGACACGTTAGTTCGGAGAAACTATGTTTAGATTTAACGTAAACCATGAGAAAACAAAAGATAAAAAAAATTCTTGCTTAAGTCATCCTTTAGACACACAATGTTATTGGCTAAGAAGAATGTTTACTGATGTAAAAATTGAACATAGCTGTTAGTGGCAACAATATACTCCTCATAAGCATCTCAAGCGTACTTATATCGATACATACGTTGGTGTTTAGTAATTTGAAATGCAATCTCCTTCTTATGAAAGGCATAATATTTCTGCGCTTAACTCGTCTTCAAGAAATTTTACATCCAATAGGTCCTGGTTAGAGGCACAACAATTCGTACCAATTGAGGCAATAATACATGCTTAGTAATTTACTTAGCTATATGTACGCTTCAAGATATGTGCTTTCATAAACTTTATCTCAATGATGTTTATTTTCCATTATTGACTCTTTTGAAACTCGGTCTCTCTCTCTCTCTCCCCCTCCCTCCTTCTTTCTCTCTATTTCGCTTATACCTATGGCAATTTTCTTCTTCTTTTTTTATACGCATATATATGTATGTATTATATATAATTATTATGTATATTATATAAACTGGGATGTGCGTATGTCTGTACGTCTGTATTCTGCGTTGGTCATGAATATAAAGCAGTTTTCTTTTTTTTTTTTTTTTTTAAAGATTCCTTAACAAACCATGATATGTATGCGCTCAAAGCAATAACAAAAACAAATTAAGTTCAATTTTAAGTGACTTGTAAATATTGCGGAAAATGCAAATAATAACGATTAACTTGGAAAGATTCTTGTGAAGATATTTGGCAAACCATGTTAATATAAGAATCAGGGATTCCTTAAAATAAATGTTCAAAAATCTGTAAACTCTTTCAGAAGATTAATTCAATCGTATTATTAAGTCATTTCCTCAACACGCATTTACAGTCGTCAGATCATCATGGTGTTAAGTAATGCAGTCTCTATTATGAGGTTCGGTCTTTTCTAAATCTTTGCATATATCATTGATCAAAACTAAGTACAGACTGCAAGTGCAATCGTCTTTAAATTCTCAAAAATACGTAAATTACGTTTGTGTGTTTTCGTATAATGGCAATAGGGGAATTTGAAAAGAGGTGCAGAGGTTACAGACAGAGTGACTGAAAGCATCCCGGATGCCGAAAAACGCAAAAATATTGGGAAATTTTCACAAACACTTTACAACCGCGAGTAGATGTTTATCTGAAATTCAACCATCGAATACTTTCTCATAATTCTACGTAAAGATGATATCTTGCTACTAATATAATTACGTTTAATGGAAAATGAAACTACTGTGTGTGTTCGTTGCCTCCAAATTAAATAATGTTTTTTTTTATACCCATTTCACCGAACAACTGCTGTACAGATTTCATGCTGTTAGCATTGTACTGGCTACAGCTAGCACAGGTGAAGATAATAATAATTATAAAATAATAGTTACAACTGATCAAAAAAAAAAAGGTATTCGATCAAAAGAAATTCCGGTAGCCCCTATGTTAATTACAGTTTTAATAATATTCAAGAAATTGAAGAAATCCCAGCTATATGCAGGGAAAAATAATCGAATCTTCTGCAGCTTCTCCGTGAGCAATAGCAAATGAAAGGGGAGGGCATGCTGTTCGTCCAGTTCCAGTCACATTTTCCACTATTCTTGTTATCAAAAGAACAGTTACAGCAGGAGGTCGAAGCCAAAATTTTGCACAATTTATTCGAAGGAATGTTAATGCTTGGTCAGTATCTTCTGCATCGAGTCTAAGCGAAAGGAGTGAAAACGATTAAATGCTTTCCATTTCGCTCTTCACTAATACGTTTTCTAATTATATTTTTTTCAAAAACTACTGGATATTTAGCTAACGGGGCTTAAACTCGTCCCCAACGACAATCATTTTTTCTTCTTGCTTATTACGTATGTTGAAGTGAACTCGGGTTAATTGTGTCGTTCTCTTTATTACATTTGCAAATCCTCAAAAGAATCCTTTTTCCTTCCATTTTGCCCACTTGTTCGTCTGTTTGTCTGTCTATCTGTGAGCTGCGAAAGTTGAAACGGGAACTTGAAACCTGATAATCTGTTTCGCCCGCAGCGGAAAGGTTGGCATAATTAACCTACGAAAACTTGCAGCAGACGATGAAGCGTATGTATAGTTGATAACCTACATGTCACATAGATGTGTTCGTCAACAACTCACAACTAGAGTAGATGTCCATAGAGCTGTCAATGTATGTAATAACATTCAAGGTTTCTATTTAATAATAATTGAAAGAAGAAAAAATGGCATTGAGCACTAATAGTTAAGTACATGTTAGAACATACACACTTTTGAATGATTTGATTGAATGCACATATTTTGATGCGCGGAAAACATAACTTTGCGGCAAAAAAATAAATAGCTTAGAAACCATCCCGGAAACTGAGCTTACGCTAATTTCCCTGAATTTAATTGATATCTTGAACAATTAACTATCTGAGTGCAACCCTCGAAAGCAAATACCAGAGCAATATGCTAAATAAGTAAATGAGGCTGGAGTCTAAACCGCACTGCATATAAGCGACACCAAAGGTTCATCGAAGCGTTTCACGCATTTGCACGAAACGTATCAGGAGAGGTTTGGTGTCGGCTTATGGCTGTCGACACGACGATATTTCAACCGGGCTGACATGAGTTCTATGGCGTTCATTAAGCGAACACATATGTCCAGAAAACGGATTTATTTATAGATACACTGGACTATTTATTCAACACTAGATCTTTATTCGTCATACGAAAACATACGAAAAGTTAAAAAATTAATTTCATAAATTCGTAACACATACTCACATATATATAGAAAAACTAAGCACGTGAACTTATCATCATAATTACTATAATTACTATGGAGAATGAGAGTGTGCAGAAACCTAGAAAATACAAACACTATGGCTTGTTTAAATCCACTTTTTCTTTATTTAGGTAGTCATAACTACGTCAGGTGTGATAATCAAAAAACATTTAAGTTTATATAAAATTAAATGAAAATTACTTGACTTCAAAATTTAAATCAGTTTTCATCGCAATGATTTTGAATGATCCGAATGAAGTGCACCGAATGCACTCACGCCCGAGAACGTGCCAAGCTGGTGCAATGCCGATCTCCTCGGATAAAAGCAGACTACTTTCTTGACGATAACTACTCGTAGTAAATAGTAACAGAGAGTGGCGGTCTTTGTTTGTTCTTACAGGGTGCTATTTTGACTTGAAGTGTGTATAGATAAAGGAAACATGAGCGAAAATTTAGCTTCCCCTCGTTAGTTCATCATGCACCGAACACGAATAAATTAGTTTGATTCTCAAGGGAGAAGACAAAAAGCCGTACACATATTTTAAATCCAAATAATGCAAACATTATGCAAACCGACGTTAAAGTTGTCCTTTCTTCTGTGTATTTTCAACCATTTTATTTGCTTATGAAAGATTCACATAACGTTTGAATAGCAGTATTTGAATAAGCTTTGTTCCGCTTGCACAACTTTATGGCGAAGCAGAAAAAAAGCAAACATGCGAGAAAGCAAAAAAAATACCTGTGAATTTGGGTGTGTGCGCG
The DNA here is from genome assembly GCA_000688715.1 of Glossina pallidipes. Classification (NCBI taxonomy): domain Eukaryota; kingdom Metazoa; phylum Arthropoda; class Insecta; order Diptera; family Glossinidae; genus Glossina; species Glossina pallidipes. Next base: position 1,736,751 of record KK499778.1, read on the forward strand.
TGCTTCAATATACATAAAGTATAGTCTTTTGTTTATTTTTACTTTTGTTCACTTTCAAATGGTTGTTTAAATGTTGCTTCACTATACGATATTCACAAATCGAGCAATACCTCGTGCAAGCACATGTAGACAAATAAAGCAAAGAGTTTCGCGGAATTGTATGGCGCGAGTCAGATCTTTATAAGCCACAATTTTTTCCAGCCACTATGTTCTACGTGTTATATTATATTTGACATTAAGCGAATTAATTTCCAAAGAAAAAAAACAAAATTTATTTATATTTTTGAAACGCATTTTCAACTAAACAGGAAATTAAAATGGCTAAGCAAAACACAGAAATCGCTTACTCGTTCAGAGAAAACATTAATGCAACCTTGGTAAATATGTTAATCTTGTTCTAGGTTGCTGTCTTTTGCAGGTCATGTAAAATAACATATGGAAATATGAAGTTCTTAAATCCAATCGGCGCTTTATCGCACTTGTGTGGGCTTATTTAAGAAAGATAGCAAGAAATTTTCGGAACAAAAAGCATTTAATGGTTTATAGAGCCATCTTAAGTAAAGAAAAAACCTTTGCAAGTTGAACTTAGGCTTCGCAGACGTTCTTCACGTTCTTCATTCACACACGATAGCGCCCTGTGTCACTTGCTCTCTTCCACCAGTAAACCCAGTAGCACCAAAATGCGCCATAAACGCACATTGTATTGCGGCCCTCGTAAAAATAGCTAATAGGGTAAATTTTAATGACACCAAAACACAGTGCTCTCTTTTAACACATGGAAGAAGTAATGCACACAATGCCTCTTCATATGTTCAGAGTGTTGAAAGGCAGAGTGTAGTCAAGGACTTCGATTTTTTAAAGCGGCGGAAATATATTTTCATTGCATGCTCTATATTACGGTCAGGATTCGAGGGGTCTTGCTTGCTAAATGCTCATGTGCTCAAGAGTGACAAAGGCGCGTCCAAACCTCTCGATAACCTCAAGTACCAGCGTAATGTGGGCCGTGGGCGTTTAGTGTTTATGCTATAAGAGACATGTTCAGCGATTCCGTCCGCTACCAGAGCTACAAGGCTTTCTCAGCCATTCCGTGCTGGAATTGCCTGCATGTCATACATGACATACTGTCGCTACTCGTTGTTCTTTAATCACATTGCCCGCCTTTAAAACAATATACCGGCAATAGTCTTTTCCACCAAACGCTACTCCCCTTTCCACCCCCCCCCCCCCATTATCTGTAATCCTATAGCCTGGCCACCATCATGCCTGCACATGTAGGGGCCACTCTTTGATCGGTTGGACATACACAAAAAAAAAGGATACCTTCTTTTAAGTTTTAAACGCAATGTTTTGAATGAAATAAAGTCTTGTTTTCGTTACTTTTTGAAACTATCGTCGTTTCAACAATTTTAGTTGGACGAAAAATTCCTTGGTCTTCATATAAAACTCTTCTCAAGTTTTTCTTACTTTATTTATTTACTTATTTCAATAGTTTACCTGTGCTTTGTTTGGTAATGGCTTAAGTTCTGCACACATATATAAATGTTTGCATTCAACTTCGCCGGCAACGTAATATAAGCCGTCCCCACCTCTCCCGATCCTAATCAGAAAGCAATCAAAACTTTTACAAAATAATGAACCTTTTATACTTACAAGAATGCTTGTAACCGAGAAAAAAAAAACGAACACGAAAATAGCTCATCTATAAAGTGGCATGCCCCCGCCACCGCCCCGTCCTGCGGTCCCCACTCACCCCAACCCCTTTAAAGTCCTTTTTTCATAAGCTACACACTTTCACATTATTTTAGCAGAGAATTGCTTGGCTACTGTATGCACACGTTCAGGCATCCACAGAAATGAAATGAATTTATTTTTGCCATTTTACTTCATTTTATTGTAAAAAAGCCTATAAGTTGAGTTCTGTTTTTAATGAGAAAAGTTCAATTTGTTAAAAAATTATGACAGAATTACATAAAATTTTGAAATAAAAAACAATATCACAAAACAAAATTATGCTCCCATTTGCTTGGGACAAATAAAAATAAGTACATACGAGAGAACAAGCTGAGAGGGTACACGTTATTGGAAAACCAAATAAATAATAAACGAGTAGCGACTTTTGTAAATCGTTCAAGTTTAAGAAAAGCGCTTGCAAAGTATTTTCGCTCGTAATCGGGGCACAGAGTCGATTCGAACGTCTAACCATGTTCCTTAAGTTTTATGATTTTGGAAATTTAAGCAACAAACAGACAGACGGACAGTTGGATATTTTTCAAAATTATAAATTAGTTCATAATTTCACATCGATCAAGAATTTAGAGACTTTGTGTTAATACGGTTTTTTTCTTGTAATCGATGATCTAAGAGAGTTCAAAACGACTCGTGTCAGTTAAGCAGCTTATCATAATTTCTTCTTAAGGGTGCTGATGATAGATTGCGAACGTAAATTTTTTGTACTCATCATCCAAACATGATGTTACATTACATTCGTCAATGCGTTCGTAACTCTTGGAAAAATTTATCAATGAGATCATCATTAGATCGTTGAATTTTATTGCGTACATAAATTGTTATCTTATATGTATATATTTATATGCCTTGTTCTCCTCTATCCATTGAGAATTTTGAAATATTTCCTTGATTAATTTTGAAACGCTCTATCAGATCTCGTTCAACAAAAGTATGAACTAAAGCTATTTAAGTATCTCTTGTGAAAATTTTACCGATGGCCTTATTTACACGCCCATAACTAATAAAACCTGAGTAATTTTTGTGTACGTTCGTTTCAAGCGTCGCGTATTTAAAATTCGCCTTAGGGTGAGGATGGCTTTATTATTTATTTACTACATTTTTACTAAGAAAACGAGTGTCACATCACAGCATACATATATACGCATATATACATATATATACACTAGGAGACTATATATCCGAAAACTCAAATATGAAACTAAGCATGACAAATAAAGAAGTTTTACTCACTTTAGGGCGAATCCATGACACCCAGCAATGATTGCAAAGCATTAGTTTACTGCGGACGAGTCTTTTGGCCGATGAGCACAGTTTGTCGATTGATCTGAATTTGTTAAACGAACGCACTAAATATTTGTGTTCAGACATATATCGATATCTGCTATAGATTGCTTTTCATATTGTCAATGAGTTTCGTTCATTTTCAAACCTGATATGTGTTGGAGAGCTAAGAACGTATATGTTTATACCTTCAAATTGCTATAAACATTTTTGCCACGGACGAAACAACGGACGGACAGACAGACTGATAGATGAACGGATAGATATACGGGCAAATAGATGAACAGGTAGATGGATAGATAGACGAACGGATAGATGGATAGCCGCTGAGACAAGCGAACAGTTAAGTAGATAAAGAGACGAGCAGTTCCACGGGTAAATACATGAACATGGCTACATGTTCATGTAACGTCCCTGATGTTATGCTGATCAAAGTAGCGTACACTTTTCTGTGAGCTGCAAACGCAATAACAATTTTAGTACGCCGTTTTCTCTGTTGTTGGTGCAAAATGTGAATACAAAAAAATATAGCAACAGTTTTTGCCATATAATGTAAACAGCCATCAAGTGCTTGAGTGTTAAGCAGTCATGTAAATATGAGAACGTAACTTTGGTATAAAGTTTTCGTTTTTAACAAAAAATACTCATACACACATACGTGCAAAGATATATATGCATGTGAAACTTTAGTTTAGACTGAAATGAATAATTGAAAGATAAATTTTGAATTTCGCTCTTGGCGTTAGAACTTCGTGTGTATGGCTTTCTTTTTATTTTATTTTTAACCAAACCGCTTCCTCTACCACACCCAAAGGAAACAGTAAAAAAAATAGCAATCATTTAAACTTAGAAAAAACGCTAACGTAGTGAGTAAAACTCATCATTCTCGAAAGCCATTTATATCCATTTGAGTGACATTAAGTCATTTAAGTAAAGAAGAAAGAACGAAATGAAAAAGGTGGAGAGTATGTCCTCTATCTGAAAAATATTTCAAATAAAATGAAATATATGTTCGAAGATTATGCGAATACGTAATGCACCCGAGATGTAAAAAAAATAAATAAACAAAAAATAAATTGTTGCATGTTGCCTTATGAGCATAAAAAGTTTCTGTGACTTGTTGCTCGAAGATAGGATGCATCCTTGCGAGATCGCTAGAATAAGTTGCATAACATATATGACGATTCTTGCAATAAATGAAAAAATCATTAAACGATTTCGTTCATTTATTAATTATATGCTTATTGTTGTTATTATTGTACAAGTTACGTTTTTTATATAGTGTTTACATTAATCTTCCAGATGAAATTTTACTTTTAATGGCGAGTTTTCCCCTCCCCTCAGAAAATATTAACATTGTAGTGTTATTCTCGAAAGGAGATAGAAAAATAAAAAAGAGTAAATGTATAGATATGTTATAGATGCAGGAGCACAGGGGAACTACAGGCCATGTAATGTAGTAATTTAAGGCTTATGTTCAGGGCAATGTTATCAAACAATAGATTTGTGCGTACCATGTGACATATCCTACACTGCCGGTCCATCGGACCATGCAAGCAGCTTAACTGCTTTTGCTACTAGTACTTAACTATTGTTGTTACCGCACAAGGACGAATAATTCGTTGTTCAATAAACAAACTACAGTCGCTTGCGTTGAACGTAAGTACACAAACACATACCGGAAATAAGTGGATGCCACGAAAATGGCGCTGACGGAAATTATCGAAAAAGTAAACACATGTCCCGTTGCTATTATGTTTTATCCTCACATTACGTACACATACGCAAAGAAAGCAAAGCTCTACCAGAGCGCACACATGCACTAATTTTCTAAAGGTATGAATCAAATTGTCATACAACCTCCATAAGTGCATAAATGTTCCTTTAAATTTATTTTCGAAAACTTTACTGAAATTTTTTTTAAGGTTAACTTATTTGTAACAAAGAGCATAATGTATATACATATGTATATTTACAGACGTGGACAGAAGAATAGATGCGAGGTGTATTGTTCAGTTCTGTGCCATACAAGCTGTAAAAGGTAGCTTGCAGAAAGCTCGCACAGCGTTTTCACATGGGGCAAAACTGTATTAGACGAGTCGAGCACGCTATTGTAGTGAAGAAGGCAGGCTGTAGCTCATTACCTGCGATCAGGGGACCATGTACAAATTTATTGTCGCGTTACCAATGCTGTAAGTTCTCAGAAAGAAGCACACAGACATGCGGACCAATTAGAAAAACTTCTCCTAGTTTCAATAATCGCACGATCATTCTAACAAAGCGAGATTGCTTCAAGTCGTCTGGGGCAATTTCCAGTGGATTTGGCGCTGCTGTATCAGCCCAAACTGTTCGTCCGCGATTGTGAGAGGTGCCAATCTACCAAGGAGAATAGCTTTAAAAATTGCTTTGCCTACAAAGTGTAATTTGGCGAAGTGGAAACGCTTTGGTTTAGCCCATAAAACCTAGTGTAGACCAGAAGGAGAAAAGAAATAGAGAAATGTAGCATAGAACGATGAACCAAAACTAAATTGGTTTTGGGAATGATGCAAGAAGAACTGTACTTCGGTGAAAAAAAGAAAATTCCACATTAGATTTACTAAAAGAACAGTGAAGCATGGCGGAAGATATCTTATCATATGGAGCCACCTTCCTTGGAAGAGTGTCGATCTGATACATCTTGGAAAACGTTAAGGATAGATTTGTTTACAAAAACTTGTTGGAAACTGTAATGTTGATCCATGCCAAAGAAAATAAGCCTCTGCTATGGAAATTTCAGCAGGATAATGATCCGAAACATGCACTAATTTGGCGAAAATGTGTGAAAGGCGTCATGTTTCCCGTATGCACATTGTGGAAAAATATTGAAAAAGTATGGTCTCAGTAGAGAGAGACCTGGCATAATTAATTTCATCCATGCCTGCAAAAATCGGAGCTGTCCTTAAAAACGATCGTAGTTATACCGGCTACTGACCGTCTGAATTGATTTCTATACTTAAATACTTACTTTTAAATATAAAATATTGCGATGTTTTTGAACTGGACCGCTTTTACGTTTTGTTATACTCCTACCTAACTCTAAAACCATTTTCAAATGCGGAAATGTTCCTACTTTAGAAATGAATAGTAAACATAAAATATAATTGGAGGAAAATGGAAAAGAATATCCTCCACCACCAACACAATCGGACCAACATATTTATTTTTCAGTCCATCTCTGTGTATGTATTGTGGAACAACATCTGTCTGTCTGTCGGCTTGTGTATTGTAATTCAATTACGATCTTAAAGTTTATCTCGAATCGTTTTCATTTCCGCCAAATTTAGCTTGAAACGGGAAAGTGTAAATTTTATACAAAAACAAAAATACAAAAGAGAAAAGTTGTGTTTCTGTTAAATATATATTTCGTTGATTGAATCCAAAAAAATTGAACTTTTTGAATATCGATTTCAACAGTTTAGCAAACGTCCATACAACGTACTGCCGCCCCTTGTTTGTGCGCTTGTTTCAATTAAACTAATGACCCAAGATTTTAATTTATTGTAATGAAATTTGACACATGAATGGCTACAAATCTGCTCCTTTTCAAGCAATTCTTAACCTATAACCGTATTGTGCGCTTCACATACCTTCCATCAGTCAATAGCGATATAAAGAATTTCTTATGATGCTTGCAACGCGCGACCGCATCATATACAGACTCGGAAAATAAAAGCACTTTTCTAGTTGGATATCCTTTCGCCTTTTGATTTGATATTTACGCGTGCACTCCTAACTGTATGAGAGCAGATTCGTATTAAAAAAGTCCTCATTTTCCGCTATCTGTTGAATTTTCAATTTTCACAATTTCGTGTAGTAACCAAAATTCGAAATTAAAATAAACGTAAAGTCTTTCACTCATAAATATGCCATGGAAAGCTTATTATAAATAATTTAGAAGTTTTATTGTCGGCATAAAATAGCAGTTTTATTTGCTTTGTAAATGTATTTAATAAAAATTTTTCAAATAATGAAAATTTGCTCGTCACTCACTAAAAGCATATAAACCAAAACTAAATAAATAAACAACTGTTGGATTACAAGCATTTTTGCTTGCAACGTTCTGAAATATCTCCATGTGAGACACTCAACTATGTGTGGTAGTTAAGTCATAGATAAGTATCTCAAACAGGTTACCCTTTACGTTCATTAGAGTTAGAGATGGATTGTCAATGTCAATATTAAAACAAGGAATAAATATTCTATCATCTATACATACATACATACATACATACATACATACATACATACATAGATACATACATAAATACATTTATGTATACATATTAGGACATATGTATTCGTTCTCGTGACCACGAGCATGACCTTCTGTGTGTTAGAAATTTCTTTATACTCAACAATTAATTATCGGTATACCGTACGCTGAATAATGTTTATCATGGGCGGATTTTAAATAAGTTATTGTGGCCCTAGATGAAATGAAGTGAATTAATAACTGTAAATATCCGATAATTAAGTTATATAACTTATTAATGCAATAGTTCTGGTAATTCACTAAACATGTACACGTTCCCATGTATATGGATTCCTACTAACTTTGCAGATATAAGATTAATTTTCATTGTTTGCCTTCACCATACACATGCTATAGAAGCCACAGTGCATACATAACGGCAACAAGTTTACTCTTCAAAAGCTGTTTATGGAACGTTTACGTAAAAGTGAACATCAAATTCAATTAGTCGCCTCTAGTCGAATTGTGGAACGCCATCACCATCATCTAATTGTATATGAAGAGCCCGCACTCTCTGAAACTAGTACCAAAAACTATATATTGTTTAAGAGTTGATATAAACGAAATACTAAAAAATGAAGTTTTCTTAACGTTGCCTTAACTTTACACACCCGCTCGTTTTAAGCTTTGTATCTTAATTTTTGTGACTTGAAGAATACTAACACCAACAACAAGAAGCGACTGGATATTCGATACTCTGTACACATTATATCATCGTTTCGTGGAACTTTCAAATCAAAAGGATTTCGGAAATTTTACATACTCTCTAGGCATCGGACATCAATTCGTTTCGAATTAATTTCTCTCCTCTGTTTTCATAAATTCTAATTCTCTTACGTAAACTATGTACAATGAATGAAAAGACAAAGCTAAACTAAGCTAGAAAAAACCTAAAGAAAGAAAAGAAAAAAAAAAGAGGAGAGAGAGAGAGAGAGAGAGAGAGAGAGAGAGAATACATATCTATTACTATACTGTATGTATATGGAAATTTATTGCTGGACTTAATTCAATAAAATGAAAAGAAATATAAGCTAAACAGCACAAGAAATTCAATATATTAGTGATTATTGACTTTTATAAATGAAGATTAACACTAATGAGTTCGTATATATATTGTTACATCCTTGGCCGCATTTCAAGGCATGAAACTTGACATACCAATAATAAATCTGTCATGAGATAGAAGATATTTATTGTGATAAAGTAATTATATAAAACGGAAAGTTTTGTAAAACTTTTTCAAGTAAATTATGAAAGAAAATATTCTTTCATGCAATCCAATAGAAACAATTCTTTGAAAAATTCTTCTTGTAAATGCGGTTTTCGAAATAACATGAAACTCACTTATTTAATATTTTATTCATCACAAACATCCTAATAATACATTAATTTTCCCGAACTCTCTTTATAAAACTTACACATGAAATCTCGCATCAAGGGTGTGTTCTATTTATAATTATCGGTCGACTTCTGCTTGCTCCTCCTTCTCAATCTATCTATCTGCTTTAGGTAGCAATAGGTCGCAAAACTTTTCGCGGAACTGTTTGTAAAAAAAAAATTTACTTCTTTCCACGTTCTTGCCGAGTAATATGAGAAAAAAAATCCAAGAAGAATTAGTTTATATAGATGTCATATAAAATGTGATATAAAATCGTTTAGAAAATGGAAAACAAATAATATACGTAAAGTACATGTAAATTCTTTTATTCTACTTGCTCTTAATAAAAATTATAAATTTTCTTCTATTGTTTCCGACTTTATTGTAACTTTTGTTTCAATTGCTTTTGACGCTTCGACTAAGAGTGAAATTGTAATGCATTTGATACAATGCAGAAATTTGAAAAAAAATCTTAACCAAAATTTGCGGTTAGCTACGGCGTCGTACGCTTGTTGTAAGCCTTCGAAGAAGCAAACTATTAAATGTTTTAAAAAATAAAACGAAAGAAAAAAAAGAAGTCAATAGGAATTAGGATTTCGTAATGTCTACGTTGGAAGGAAGGAGTGTACAGTTAGAGTATTGCGATTTTACGCTACATCGCTAGTCTGAATTTACACAAATATTCCAGACCATGCTGTCACCAGCTATAGTGTAACATGGCTTCTAGCCGGCAAAGTTGTCTAAACCAAAGTTCAGCGAAGACGCTCTGCTATCTTCGGACGGAAATTTCTATATATGTGTTTACTTTGACAGCGCCTTAAATTAAGAATAGATGTCTAAATTTTTCGCGTGGGCTTTCTGCACATTAGTTCTTAAGAAGACATACCGTCAGTTGATCCATGCCCTCCCGATTTCTTCGACAATTCATCGTATCACGTTGTACCAAAATCAATTGTATTTACATTTTTCTAATCGGCCAACGATTGTCAAGATTGTAATATGTAATGAAGATGTACTAATGAAGATTCTTTGTATATGCGCCGACAACAACAAGAACTATTTACAGGCAAATATAATTTAGTTTATCATTGAAAATGATGAGGAATTTTGTATTCACATTAATTGAATTATATTTCAATTGGAAGGATTATCTTAAAAAATATTAGCTAATATTCAATAAAGATTCATTTGTATACAAAGCCTGGCAAATGAATATTATCGAGCAAAGGAAGACATTGTTCCTTCCCCTTTTCTCTTCCTGGTATTCGTTAACGGTCTCCTGTGCGTAACACAGGACCCTGTCTACTCCTGTGCACGCGATAGCACCCGTTTCACTCGTTTTCCTTCAGTCGGAGACCATGCAGCAACGAGATACCGAACAAACGCTGCACGATGAATGACACACTAAATTGGGGCCTCATAAAAATATTTGAAAGGGGCCAGGTAATAGGTTAATCTTTAGCGCTCCCAAAATTCAAATCTGTTCCCTATCGCACGGTAAAAGTAATGAATAACTTTTCTGTTTTTGTGATGGCAATGTGGAGAAATCGGCAACGCTTGATGTGCTGGGCATGAGAACACGAAGTGATTTTCGTTCGACACAACATATGGTCAGAGTGTCCACAGATGTAGACAAGGGCTTAAAGCGGTGGAAATATACTTCACTGCAACCGATATCGGTACCATTTACGCCCCCTATATGCAGCGAAAATTAGGGTATAACTTGCACGTGCAGGCGGGAGCATCCAAGCCCTCATCCGCGTACAGCAAATGGCTAAAATACTCATAGTTGACGAAAGTGTGTCCAAAACTGTCAAATTGTTTGAGTATCGGCGTTGTGTGGGCTGGCTAGTGCTTATGTATAGGTACACTCAGAGCATGTATTCCGCGGAGATGAAAGAGATTTGTTCGTCTAATAGGACTACACGGCTTCTTCAGCGGTCCGACTTACTCGTTCCAGAGTTACCTGCATGCGGCACAGCATACTGCCGTGCCTCGTCATTTCCAAACCGTGCTGCCCGCATTTGGAACAACCTCCCTGCAGTTGTCTTTTCGACCGTACTTGATGTCGCCATTTTCAAACCGAACCCTCACAAACACTGCTTTCTCTCTTCACCATCATCGTGCTTGCACGTATAGGGAACATCGGCTGAGTGGCTGGTTATAGAACACAGTGCACATGCACAGTTTTGCCAATATTTATAACGCGTAAAAAATAGTATCGTAAAGTCCGTAAACTATTTACATTTTAACGTTTGCTCGCCTACCTTCCTCTCTGACTTCCTCCTTGCTACACGTTAAATCGTTCGAAGACATGGCATCCTTTGGGTATATGGTGTCATCATTTTTCTATATATTTTTGACTAAACTCTTTGGTTTTTTAGCGCGTGCATTGACAAGTAAAAAAGTCAAATAAAAGAGAGGAATATGGAGTGATCCGATTTAGCTTAAAAAATTTTTTTCCCTGTTTTGGGTGGTCTTTACATTAACAGACATACACGTCCACATACTACGTCCACATTTGTATGGAGTCTTAAATCCGGTTTTGCGAAAAGTGAAATGAAAACTTTTTACTTTTCCACAGAAAAACTCCGATTGTGATGCTCCGGTAGTGTATAAATTTCTTTTTAAAAGATTATTGTTTTTTTTCACGCAGAAAAACAGTCAAAAGAAATTTTTGGTCACATATTTTACGTTCCTTTACATATCTTTCTACCCATCATTCCACTTTTTAGTTTTTACGGTCATTCCTTTCATAACGCATAACATAACATATCGGACACGTGATAAAATATAGTTCTGTTAACAAAAGATTCATCTCTAACCATTGCCACAACTTCAATTATTGAGAAAACAGAAAAATTCATCCCGAAATATATGCTACATTTTCTTTTCCCTTGGAGAAGAAAAATATTTTGTTAAGAAGACCTCAGAAGGAGACCTTATCAAGTGAGTATATCTCCCTCGAACTCCCTTAAGTATTCAAGCGTGGTATCGAAAACACTGAATGGTGATTAGCATTCTTTATATACATTAAACTTCAATTTGTCAAGTGAAGTCGTTGCTTCAGAGTACTTGCAGCTACCGATACGTGAAATTTTAATCAGATTTGGCGCTGGAACAGCTTAAAAAACGTTTTTTTAGCAATTTTGTTGACATGGAAGGCAAGGTAGTAGAATAATAATAATCTAGGCGCTTATCAACTATATATTTAAGTATTAAAAAAAAAGTTACTTTTAAAAATACTACAAAATCGTAACAATGACGGAGCCATCGAAACTTTAGTTTAAGGGATTCTACGGCTGGCACACGCTGTTTGCTGCAAATTCAAGTCTAAAAAAACAAGTAACATCACTGCAGTCGGGCGACCTCGACCATTACATACCCTACGCCACTTTGCCCAGTATGGTCATTCGCACGTTTTGATAGTTATACACCAAAATGTAAGCATTACTTTTATGCGAACGCATAATTTACAGGAAAGCCCGAATTTTGGAAGGTTAGATTTTCTCTCCATGTGGCTCAAAATTGCTGATTCGAACGATTTTCAATAGCGTTCGCGTACCAAATTTCATAAAAATATCTCAAAAATTGCGACCTGTAGCTTGAACACAACCATACATGGACAGACATCAGACGGATACAGAGACAGACGGACAAACAGTCTTAGTATCGGTATAATAAGAGGTGGGTCTGCCTTAAGCCTTTCTGGGTGTTACATACGTCCGCCTTAACTTAATATACTTTGTATCACAAGTTATGTAGGATATAAAAAAGAGAAAATGCATGCAAATTAAATGGCTGTAGATAGAGGATTTTAAAAGTATTAATATTTTTATGATTGACGACTGTTTGACTGTTTGAGGGAAAATGTGTAATTTTTGGCCAAAAAAAAAGGCAACCTGTTCCCAAAAAAAGTATCGAGATTAAGTTATTATTTTGCTCGAAATTGCTCGATACACTTGCTATTCCGGAAGATAAAATGTAAAAAATTTTGCATGGGGATTAGGAGAGAAAGTAAATGAACAAAAGGAATATATATATGTAACAAATTTGCATACTAAGTCAAGGTATGGATGAAAAGAAGTGGACAATGTTTAAAAAACAACATTTTCTGTATCATTTAGTCATAGGACGATAATGGAATCGTTCAAACGTTTGCAAAAGAACGCGTGCGACATTATCCAAGCCTTAAGGCGTTTATCACACATATCTACATATCTACATGTGTAGAATAAAATTCTATGTGAATTGAAGCCCTTTTTTCTCGTTTCGCATTAAAGAATCTTAACAATCAATTTGCTACAAAACAACCTCTACAGCAATCAGCAAAATTTTCCTATGGCCTCGTAATGGTATGAGGAATTGTGTTCTTCCTTCTTATGCTATTTTGTAAAATTCAATGTATTAGCATTTTGTAAAACTGGACGATGTTTATAATACTATATGTATATTAAAGTGTATACGTATGTTAGTATGTCGAAAAGATGCTTTACATCAACAGATGAATAAATACATTGCAGAAATACAAAGTTGTTGGAAAAATTCCTAAAATTATAATTTATTTTTAAAATAATTATCTTTGAAAAGAAATTCCTGACTTGTTGCCATGAAACCATATTAGAGAGGATATGATTATAATATCATGCAGTTTCCAGTCAATATTTTCAAGTCTGAATATATGGAACACTTATTTTTTTATGAAATACTCGAAATAGTTTCCGTGCCAGCTGTGCATAATATTCAGCTCAACTCAACTGATAAATTTTTTATTTGCCCATATTTTTTTACAACCGAAACTTATACCATTTACATAACACAATAGTAAGAGAATTTTTTTATAACATTCTAATAAGGGCCGCAAATGACGGACATGAAATATACGTTTCTTTATGTAAGCATACGCGGGAGAGCAGAACGTTTTAACTAAAACGTGATGCAAATTACTTAAGTTTATCGTTTGAGATGAACGTCGACTTAGTAAAATTCATTCTTATCTTTTATTAAACAAAGTCAGTTATGGATTGAAAATCACGTGAAAGGGCGCTAATCAGCTGATTAACTGCTGGCAGAAATCATATATGTTCTCTAAAAATGCCACATCATAGCATAGCAGATGTTTACTACAACATTAAGCAAAAATTAATGATTGCGTGCACGATGACAAAGCAGTAAAGACTTATGTTCGCTGGTCATGATAACTTAAGTTGCACGAGTTGGGCGAAGCTCTGATACATTGATAGGTAGTGCGAAGTGTTCACTTAAATGAGAACGTACCTGTGGAGCGGTCGGCACCATTTCTACACTGCCCTTCCGCTACGAACGCAGGAAATATTCGCAGCAGTCCTTAGTCCAACACTTCCTATACATTTCCTATAATTCAAAGCTTCTTGTCTATAAGAGAAGAGTAATACACATTTTTTCAATGAAGTTTCAGATAACTTTCTCTTTTTTTTTTTTTAAATCAGAATTTTACACAAAGTCTTCAACCAATAATTGCTGGAAATTGGAGATCATAGTTTTGCATATCTTTTGAAACCCGTTTTGTGGCCAACAATTTTGAGTTTTCCTGACAAGTTTCACCTTTCCATCTTAATTTTTGCAATCGTATGTATTCCAACAGCCGGGCGAATGCACAAACAGAATGGAATCGACTCGACTCAAAAGCTTATATTGATCAGGAACATACGCAATATGCATAACACACGTAAGCATTACAAGACGAAAAGACAAATCCAACATAACAAGATCCTTCGGTAGTGTAGATATATGTGACGATGCAACAGTAAATTCAGTTGGTTTTACTGTAATCAGTACAACAGTAACCCAGTATATAAAGCAGATACGGTGAAGAATCGTAAGGACGTAAAGTGACATAGTAGTTATATAGTAGAGTGTATTGCTGGCTGGCAATATTAAAGTTGCAATTGAAGTGGCGGTTGCTCACAATTACGAGATCATTTTTAAGAAAATGTTTTATTTTTATCTGAATTTTCTTTTTTATTGTTTACTTAACTTGAAACTCTTTTCTTGTCATAATTTGAGCGCGTCGTACAAAAGGCATGATGACAGTGCCATCATATGGCGTCTACTGAATCTACTATAAATAGTTGCAAAGTCCGTTGTGTTGCCACGACTAATGGCGAAAATAACGTAGAAGGCTCTCATTTCGGATCAGAAGTATCGCATGCTTATCGGATTGGAAGGAAATAGTTACTCTTTGACGCATCACAAAAGCGCCGGACTAGGTATGATGTGATATAATGAACTTCGATACAAAATCATGAGTAAACTTGATCCGTTGACATTGTAGTTAACTCTACAGTGCAGGTATAATTACGAGCCATATAACACATTCCATGTTTCTTGTAATAATTTCGTTATTAGAATCTATCAATAAAATTAAAACGTTCCTGCATTGTAATGTTCAATGATTTCCAAGAAATGGTTGAAAAACTTTCGCATGCTTCTGGCAATCTAGAGTACGTGTCCAGTTTATATACACATAGTTTTATGTTCGTTGGCTGCGAAGGTAAAACTATGTGAGCGCGTCTTCATTATTTTTTCATTTTCATTTTCATTTTCCTTTTCCTTTTGTTTGCCTTCTTCCGCATATTTATTGACTTTGCTTAAATTTTATCATATTTTCAGGTCATAACGGATTGTATAGGCAAAGGCAGATATGTCTTAAAACCCTAGTTATTTGTTGCCGTCAGTTGGAACGGAGTTCGACTCCTCAATTACTCATAACTAATCCGCAGTAACTAGTTATTCTTGAAAAAGAAAAGATAGTAATATTTTGTCAAAACCATTGCCTTAAGTAATTCATTTCGCAAGAATTTCATTAGCGTTTGCGTGGATAGTATTGAAAGTCATTAGGCCTAGAATTCAGCATACATCTTATGGTGCATTAGTATAAAATATATTCCAAAACCTTCGGTATACTCAAGTCCATCTAAAATCGTATGTTTCTTTTAAGTGGCATCGCATGAAAATTCAGAAGAAGAAAGCTTCTTAGGCATTCATTGTGTTTCGAAGTATCGTAAGAACGAACGAAAAATTAATACGAGTCATTGGCCTCTAGAGAGAAGGAAATATTTTTCAGTACACTGGAGCGGATTTAAGCAAATAATTTTCTCGAGGAAGCGAAAAACCCGTATGTTCATTAAGACGCCAAGAAATATGTGGTGCGGACCTGAAATTGCCACAAAAAAATTTACTGCATCTGATAATCCCATGAATTTAAGGACTTAACCCTTCAATGCACAGTGGTGTAGATCTGCATAGTACGTTTAAAACCTCCCTATATCCCCTTACAAAGCAACCTTGACATAGTGTTTTTTCTTTTTTTAATTTTAATTTTGTCAAAACTAGTTTATCACTTTCGAACTAGAAACTTTGACTGTTTATTTCTTGATCTGTGACAATTTTCATTGTTGGCGCCCTATCTGAGTACAATTTCATTTCGGTGTATGTTACGCATTACGGTTATTTATATGAAACGTAATAAAGACGTACAGGAAAAACTGTTTTCGAATAGAAAAAAAAGGTGAGAGTAACGAATCGTTTTTGTATTGTGGCATAAGCTGAAAAATTTATGGAGCAAAAATATAGTTTCTTTGTGATGTAAAAGCACATCAAGATGCAACGTCGGTTCACTAATCCTAAAGCTATTCTGTGAAGCATTTATAAACAGTAATAAATGGCATACTTTTTCTCAGTCTGTTTTTAGTAATTTTCTTATTGTTTTAATCGTTGTATACTTACAATGCGGTTGAATAACTTTCAAGCTAATTAATTACGAGTTGACTGGTTTATGTATATTATGCGGCACATTTTCCAAGAGGTCATCCAAATAACGATCGCTAACACGAGTCCTGCACTAGACCATGTAAATGAAACATTTTCAGCCAATGCCTATGTGCAATGCAAATGTGTGCAACAGGAACAGGTACTTTTCCGAAACAACATTCGACAAATAAGTCATGCAGGTGGCGGCTGCAAGCTATGTGTTTTATCTAGCCTCATACCGTTTCGAGGTGTACTCCGGAGAGGGAGATAAAAAAAATAGATTAGCCGATGAGGCAGACTTGGGAGTCACCAATAATGTCGTCCTAGCCGTCGATTAGTCACAGTGACGCCAACAGTGAGGCATCGTAAAGTATTTTTCGATCATTTTTACACATCATACTATTTATCGAAACATGGAATCCTCTGTGTCAGAACTGTACAACAGAATAGCTTACCGTATTGTCGACACCCGGACAAGTAGGATCTGATGACGACGACGATTCCTAAGGGAGCTTATGAGAAAAGAATTTCTCA
Organism: Glossina pallidipes; assembly: GCA_000688715.1. Lineage (NCBI taxonomy): Eukaryota > Metazoa > Arthropoda > Insecta > Diptera > Glossinidae > Glossina > Glossina pallidipes. The sequence goes on from KK499778.1 coordinate 1,753,775, forward strand.
CCAAGATGTTATTGACTTTTCAGCCACGCTGTGGAAAGAGAGCAAGGCTGTTACTGTGCTGCCAACTTATATTGGCTGATAATATCTGTCGATATGAAAAACGGTTAAAGCAAAAGATCAAAATATTTTCTCCGAAAACAGAGCAAGAGAATAATGTGTACTAGGATGGAGTGAACTTGATGGATCGCTACTTAGACCTATCCTATCACCTACTGGGCCTTGTCGTTATAAATTCGTGGTTACTCATAAAATAAAAGAATTCATTGCAAAGGGCATTCCAAATAAAAAATTACGGAAACTTGGTCAGTTCTGCAATGAGTTGGCTAAAACTCCTTGCAATGTGGAATCTTATATAAGCGGCAATAAAAGAGGTTGACCTCGGTAATGGCTCATTAGAGCAAGGTTTACTGGTGAAAAAACTTACAAAGTCCTTTAATTCTTTGCCATCTATGGATGAATGAAAAGGCGGCGTTGGTCACTGGCTTATATTTTCAAAGAGATTGAGGTATAAAGTTGCACTAGATGAGGGTACCACGCAGCGGTTATGTAGCAAATGCAATGTTCTTTTGCCTGTAAACGCTAAGAATAAATTTTTCATTGATTTTCATATTTTGTAATGTATTGAGAGAGATTACGCAGTAGATTTGTAGAAGACAAGCAGTGATTGATCGTGACGATGTAGCAATACCTCAATATTTTTTTTTGGAAATTCAAGAAAAAATTTTATGAGGTTAATTTCGTATTTTTCCCATTGACTACACCCGTTTCCTGGTTCATTTCCAATTTCATTTATTAAAAATAAAAATTCATGCATTTAGGGGCTAACGAATAAGGAAAACGTGTTTTTTTATAAATCAAATTTTTATTATATCACTACAACCGATATTTCGAGGAATAGCCATAAACTCAATACACAAAGAGCAAGCAAGCGTCTTACCCTTCTTTTCCTATACCACAAAATTACATTTTTTTTGTACACAACTTGTAGAAATCCTTATCTCGATTTATACAGTCGGGTCATGAACAACAGAGGTCTTCAGAAAAGTGTGCTCGGACAACTTTGCTTCATCGGCGCATTTCAGTTCGGAAAAGGTTATATATTAAGAATAAATTATCTGAATGGAAGAAAATTTTATTTAGAAGTGAAAGAGAAAACTTCATCGGTGTCACATAAAATTATGGGACGAAGAAAACCCTAGGTAAGGCAGGGTGTACAATAGCCTAGGGCATAACGTCAGCCAATCCGGTAAGAAAATTTCGATCGTTCGTGTCTTTCTATGATGGTTCCGACAAAATACGAGAACGGCATCTCAAACAAAAATTAAGAAAACTAAAAACAATACGTAAAAGAAATCATGAGTTGTGCACGGATTGCCCGGAAAACAACTCCCTCTGCCCATGTAATATTGATGACCGAACAAAAGGGGGAAAAAATAATAATAATAATAATAATAATAATAATAATAATAATAATAAAAAACACTCAAGAGAAATAATGAATTAAGTGAAATAATACCAAAGAGAAAAAATGCAACCATAGTATCAGATCAAAGGTATCGAAACAAATGTAGCGAACTTTGAAAATAGCACTATAAATTTAATGATAAAGAAAACCAACCACTTCAGTGTTAAAGATTCAGATCAAGATAAACGAACGAGGTAAACGAAGTAAAAACAAACTTTTAGGAGCCTAAAGAAAATGGAAAATTGTTTCACTGTTTAAGATTTTAGTTTGAAATTTGATACAAATAGTTGAACTCAACCTGTTGAACCTGACTACTTTACCATATTACCAACGGAAGACTGCATTCGCCGATCTATTGCACACATACGTCACGTTTATTCGAAAGACGCAAAGATAACATATTTAGTTAACTGTAAGAAACGTATAGCGTATCTATGTCAAAAAAAAAAAAAATAAAAATGATTGCGAATAATAATTTTCAACAATTTATATGGTAGAACAACTGAAGTGAAAACGAGTGATAAAATTGTATTCGCCATGTGACAAAGTTTTCATACACACCACCCCATATCGTACCGCACATAAATACAACCAAAACCCTTTTGTTAATTAAGCGAATGTCAATTTTTTACGCTGACATGACATACGGCCCCCTTGAAATACTTGTATTAACATTTGTATTAGGTTTCGCTTCAACAACGCTTGACCGTGAAAACTTCTTGCCTATGGTGTACACGTGTTTGTAGGCGGATCATATCATGCATTCGGATGCATTGAACTTTTTCACTGTCCTGATAAATATTTGCTATTAATAAATCTACCAACGAGCGTATGAATTGCTCGCGCCTATATGTCTATTTCACTCATGTTTCCCAATGAAGAGTATTTGTGCGATCGGGTAAGCAAAGGGCTAAAGTGGCCCCGAAACCTATGTGGATTAAGATCTCAAAGGTGTGTTTCCTTGTTGCGTCTCGCCTTTTTGGGAGTGGAATTTACAAAATGGAAAGGGCCTGTCTAATGCCTCTTCCTTAAAAGCACTTGCGAAATCATGGAGTTATTTTTACATCTTTCTGCTTTGAATCAACTCAATATGCTGGAATTAATTGAACAATGTACGGGAAATACTCGTTACCTTTGGTTTTCTATGCCTGCATAAAGTGTCATAGCGTTTTTCTGGTATGCATTCCCAACATCCAGAACAAATAAAATTCGTATGTTACTCAAGTTTTCTACTTGTAACTCTCTGAAACCTTCCCCATCTAATTCAGATCCAACCAAATCTCCTACTACCCCTTTTCCTACCATTTTAGTACCAAAGATTATGAAAAAGAGACTAAAAAATAACTTTCATGTAAAAGTTTTTCATATTTTTTAGTTTTATGGTAAGCTTTGTCCAACACGGGTTCACTAATTTTTGAGTTGCGGTTTAGTTGGGATTCGTATTTCTTAGACTTAGGCTGCGATGTGTCGCTGCAAGATCCAATCAAATTATGCTTATGGTGCTGCAGGGATACTAAATGTGCTTCGTAGGGTTCTTTCAAGTTACCTAACCCCAGCTTGCAGTTCCATTACAACACATTATAAGTCAGCTTTTATATATTAATTAAAAAATAAATTATTGTAATTGCAGACAGTAATAAAGCAGCTGACATTGAGCCGTCAGTGCAAGAATAACGAACAAAGCAAAAGCGTTCCATACGCCGCGTAAAGCGGATATAGATTTTTATTGTATTGTAGAGAATATATGAAAACAACTCTCTATAAATCTCGCTAATTGTGTTTGACGCTAATTCAAACAATAAATGATCCATTTTAGAACAACATAATATTGACGATCAACCGGTCGTGTGTAATAATTGCATCAAGGAAAAAATTATATGTTCACACGTTTTGAGAATTCATTATTTAGTCTGCAAAGTAATTGCGTTTTCAAAATTAGTCTAAGGGACAAAATCCGACCATGCCCATCTTTAGTGATTTGTCCAAATTGAAAGTATTCTTAGGTCCTCTCCTTCAACTCGCCGCAACTTAGCCAGAAAGGTCACCAGGAAGACACGTTATTAGTGCTGCGCAAGACCAAGAAGAAGTACTTGGAGCTGTTTAAGAAACGCTTTAATTCATGCGAGGTTTAGCCAAGGCAAGCCTTAAAAGGTTGCTGCTTCTATAAAATGCAAGGGGTTAAGCCTCGAAGTACTAATGTTTTTTCCAATTTTACACAAATGACATAATTTAGAGAACTAAAAAATTTTTATTTGTGGACTTAGAATCCAAAAATTTGATAAAAAGTTAGGTAGATAAAGTAGTTCCAAAAAAGCCATGTATTTACCCCACATTTAAATCGAACTATAATTAATTGCTTATGTGTTTTATTATGATTTTTTATCGTATAAATCAGTGATGCTCTTTGCTTGTGTAATTTTGCCAAATTCCAATGATGCAATTCTTACGATGCAGTCTCTCATGTATTGAGCACATCGATTACTAAGTAACCTTATTGCCGAAACTAAGCGCAGACTGCTTCCGATGTCAATTAATTTTTAATTATCATTAAAATGATGTTGTTTGCCGCAGTAATTATTATTATTATTATTTTTATTATTTTTTACGAAATGCGGATATTTGACAGTTTCATCGTTACGGTTGTTATAAGCAGAAGGAACCAGGCTTCAGTCACTTTATGCAATGTACATACAATTTGATTGCAATAAGATCTTTATTCGGCTTAATTCTGAACATTTGTGCGCCTTTGCGTGGTGAGTTCAAAGAGAGAAAACTTGAGCATATATTAAATAGTTTTTCATTCTTACGACTAAATTATAAATATTAATACATAATTTTGGCGCATAAGTATTTTCCGAGGCCATCTAACCATTAGGTACATTTGCGTCAGCCTGTTAACACCAACACAATTTTAACAAAAAATTCTCAACTTTATGCGAATATTCGCGTGTAAGTCTGTAGATAGCAAACGTCCAGTTACGAATCTTAATTACTATTTACGCAACAAACTAATTTGCTTTTATGCGAGAAACTGCTAACCGTAAAGAACAAAATTTCTTCAAAATTTATAAAATATCAAAACTGCACAATTAGTTGGCAGTGGGCTATAACTTCTATAGAGTAAACAAAGAAGGAGAAGAAAAAAAATTGTAAAAGATCTGAAGTTTACGTAAGATAAAAAAAAAGAAGCAGCATTTCTGTGTTCTATCCTATCCGTTTAATTCTATAAATTAAACAAAATGTGTTTGCATAAACATAAAACCCAGCAAAAATGTTCACCCCTGGCTCGATCCACAAACAGCCAAGTAATTCTTAGCATAAATATGTGAAATTTTGATTACTTTCTGTGCAAAATAGTTGCTTGTACACCAGCATGTTGTACTAAAAAGGAGCAAAAGAAAAAAAAAAAAAAAAACGAAACGAAACGAAACATTTTTTGTTAGTATTACGTGATTTATTACGATTTCATTTGCATTTGAACTTTTATTTACTGAACTGTTCACATTTGCTTCACACAGAATAAAAAGAAAATTGGTTGTAAAAAATCCATTATTTGCCTCACTTCAAGGATTTGTTACAGTTTTTAAGTCACGTTATTCTACATTACTCTGATGAAATTTTTCGAAATTTCCTATTTCATGTACGTATGAAAAATAGAAAGAATTTTTTCCTTTTCTTTTTTTTTCGTTTATTTTTTTATAACGCAGGTATTACATGTGTACACGTTTGTGCGCACTTTCGTACCACTTGTGAGACCCAAACGGTCGATTTACTTTAAGCGTACGCCATAAGTAACACCCAGAAATTTATATATAAAGTCGAAAATTAATCTAATGTTCGCTTAATATCGTTCAGTAAAGGGCCATTTCGACGAATGCTTTACGCCAACCTGCATAGTATCTAAACATTTTCGAATTGCCCTGAATATATACTTTAATGAAAAGTTGCTTCAAAATAAGGGACAATCGATAAATTCGACTCAGAACTTGTTGCACGGGAAGATTATGAAATGTTGCGAAGTGCGTTATCGGGACGATTTTATTGGCCATGAAAAAGAAAAGTAGGAAGAAAATTCCGCAATATGATCTTAAAGACTTGAATAAAAGCGCTTTACCGAGTCCCTTGCAAGCGCGAATCCTATAGGCATCAAGTAAATATGTGACATAGTGTTGACGTATCGTAAGCTTCTCGTCAAAATGACACACTTTAGCAAATATACGCTGGCCATAGAAATAATGTAAATTTCAATTCGTTCTTATCAGCCATTTACAATTTTTAATCGATATCGACTTCTGTAAAATTGATTTCAATATTGATCTTGATCCAAGTCGGATGTGATCTTCTTACTTTACTACTCTTCCATGTTATTGTATACATTTATATATATATGTATATACGTTATGTGAATGAAAGTTTAGCGAGGCCCTACATTTTGATCTGAACTAATAGATATCCCAGATTTCCCTTGAAGCGAATACAGTTTTCTCAATTTTTTGTTTTTTGTTTACATTTGTGATGTCAGTGCTTGAAAGTAACTAACTAACTATTATACGTATTGTATAGAAAAAAATGTTTGCTCTCATTTTTTTTTTCTCACATATTTGGCCAACGAGCTAACTGGTTTATTGTTGTTGGTGTTTTTCTTGTTCATTATAAACTTTTTTGTTGGTTCTCTTTTTGCTTACGGCTTAATTAAAAAAAGCTCTATAGGTATGTGTGCGTTCTGTGATTGTTATACGTATGATATATGTATGAGTCCTGTTTGCCTTCTGGGATAAGAGGCATTATTTAAATCGGTTGTCAGTGCGTATATGTGTGAAATAAATTTACTTAGCTTTCATCAACCGTAGCAACAAAACTAGCACATGAAGATTATGTATTTGATATGGATACATGTGCATAAACGTAAATATTTTGCTTAAGTTCAATTCAATTTTCCCGTAGACGTAAAATCAAAATAAAATAATGGCTTTCACTTGGATTTATAACCAATCAATCATGTGCTGCGCCATGGCTGGTTGGTTATTCAAAACAAAAGTCGGAAAACTCTGCAAATGCAACCTCACTCCTCCACACTCACTCCCTCCCTCTCTCTCTCTTTCGCTGTGACTGCATATTTCAACTCGTACGTGTCGGACCGATGAAAGGCGCTTAACTTTCAACAAAAAAGTCAACATTTCTTTTTTTTCTCTCTGCCTTTTTTTGTCAAATATTTGCATTTCAGCTTACCGTTTAGTATAGTTTAGTCAGCTTTAGTCAGCACACTGCAATGCAAAATCTGCATATCGCGAAGAATATAAAGTTTTAATTAATACCCAGAGATCTCTTCTCTTTTCAATTTTTATGCTTCGCACATTATTTGAACATTTAGCCAATTTTTGGCATATTAATGCATATTAATGATGTTAAATTGAAAATTGCCTTTTTCGTTTTGTTTTGTTTGTTGCTTTGCTTTTAATATCTGGGATTAAGTAAGCAAATGAAGAAAAACATAGTTGAAATGCGTTTTATATATTAATTATTGTTTGGTGTGTGTTTTCGTTTTTAAATCGAAACTCATCCGGAGGATGGGTATCGAGGGTACGGTCGACTTATTGTTTCGTTTGTGAAACCCACAAATTATAGGAATCCTTCATGAGCGTGTCATAAATCAAACCAGCTAATGCGCTTTTGTTGTCCATCGTTGTGGCACCTGACGGGATTGTCTTGGTCATAATATTTAAAGTTAGCACTCAGAGGCGCTCTATCACTTTTTTGCTTACATTTGAAGTTATGTTGTGAGATTTGCTTATAAATTCGTTGTAAGCGATTTGGTAAACGAATAATTGAACAGCATGTCATATATGCCATATCACTAACGTGATCAGAGGGGACACAATCGAGGATGTCAGTGATAATCGGACATTGCAATTTATACATTGCTCTCTAGATTTTTCTTTGACCAATCACTCAGAGGATATCCTAGCCTATGGCGGTAGCACGGTGGCGGTCAGAAAGAAATGAAGCCACACCCTTGTGAACGTGTACCATTTACCGACTAAACACTGGCTATAGCTAAGACTAAAGTAAATTCTACCGAACTGAGACTAGAACATGCGAACACTGACTTGGTAGTCGCGATTCTTACCAACTCTGCTACATACGAAAGGGAAACAGGAAGGTCTAAGATGTTCTTGCAATAAATAGTTTACAAAATACTGAACATTCACGGTCTTTAGTCGAATGTTGGGAGTCCATTTCAGAAATCCTTGTAGCACACATATATTCTTAATTGATGGACGAAAGTTCCTTCTTCGAAAGCAGGCGTAATACGATATACGACCACTTACACAACAAGCAAAAAGATGTAAATTATAACCTGTACAAGAGACATTAATCTAGACTATCCCTGACAAATTAGAGCAAAAAATTTCAATTAAAAATTTTAGCGCTGCCAAAGGCATCGATCGCCTAAAACCGTGCGCAACGAACACAAAGGAATTTAATTAAAATTAAATGAAAAGATTTGTTTTATTTAACTTAAGATGAGATACATATCTTATATAGTGTTAAAGCCGTTCAAATGACCATTGTAAGGAATGTGCGAACGGAAAACTGACCAAGAATTGTATTTTGATTTATGGTGGAAATGAAAGATTCGGCCCAACACGTATATAATATTTTTACTTGTTTGGCTGTTTTCTGTTTCCTCAAGAGGGTAAGTTGCCCGGATGTGCTTACAACTAGAAAGTCTCATTTTAACTACAATGAAAGCCACGAGTCCGATTATTTCATAAATAAATACGTTAGACATAAACTATATCAAGAAAAAAAAAAAAAAAAAAAAAAAAAAAAAAAAAAAAA